>CALYDF020001422.1:0-96598 GCA_944474145.2 Dicrocoelium dendriticum
AGTCTGTTAAATGGTTGTCCACCTGGACCCGCCATTTTCGATCAACAAGTAAATTCATGATCAATTGTTGCAGCGAGCAATCAATACCGCATACCCTCAGCCTGTCGAGGAGCGCTGTATGATTTACCTTGTCAAATTCGTGTTATCTGGCTCTGATGAGAACTACAAGGCGTAAAATTTTCAGCGAAATCTCTGCAACAACGCCAAAACAAAAAACGTAGGAGCTTCGAAGAGCAGCTTGCAACCGCCACAAAAACTGCTTCCAAATGGATCTTCGCCAAAGTGAAGCTGCGCCTGAGCCCTGCAGGCAATGTTTCAGTGTTGGAAGGCTCAGATGGACAGCCCCTAACCTCGAGCACAGATCGTGCGTTCGCACTGGCGGCACACCGCCTCCGTATTCGCAAGTGACCAGGTGTCTGCAGCGAGTTCGACGAGTACCGCTCCAGTTCAACTAGACAGCCTTGACTGCAGCATTGTAGATATGCGCAAGCTTCTAGCAAGTCTTGACTGGACGAAGCCTGCTGCGCCATATGGAATCCACCCACTGATTCTCAAGTCCCTATCGGACATCATCTCGTCTTCTGTAAACAAGCTGTTCAACAGGTCACTATCCACTGGAATATTACCGAGCGACTGGAAATGCTCAGTCGTAAAGCCAATACCAAAAGGTGGTAACCCAAGTAAAGTGGATAACTACCGGCCGATCTTTCTGACCACTGTTTTGGCAAAGACGCTCGAGAAGATCGTAAATAAGAGCCATCTGCAGCTTCTCGAGTCCAAAAGCCTCTTGACGCGCCGCACAGTAATGACACGAGCCATATTTTACAGCGGTCAGGAAATTAAGCATGGCGCTTGCAGCATTGCTTATCAGTTAAAGTAGTTGTTTCGCAATTGGTTCGTACTAGGTTCCAATCTGGCGAAATTCAATTGAGAGGCGTACCACTGATAAGTAGCAAGATGACAAAAGCCCATAGGTGTTTTGAAAGAGGTGGTAACTACGGACAATCAAGCAAAGTAGTAAGGAATCTCCATACATCAATTCTGTCGGCAATATTTCTCTATAAGTAGACTCTGTTCGAATTTTAAGAATGTCGGTCTGATTGGAGTAATCATCACTAGAATAATTCCCAGGTTTGGAAAATATTGTTGAGATGCTGGGCCCACATTTTTCCAAACAGTAACTAGAAGAAATTGTGAAACCCCTCGGTGGACTTATTTAATTTTCTTTGCAGAATTCCTCTTGCTAGAAGAGGACGAAACCAACTCATGCTTACAGTCCACAGATGCTTTTTGATTAAACAGCATTGCTAGATGACAGCTGATTTATTCCTGATGTATTCGTCGACCTGTTTCAAGTGGCTCACAATACCAAACTGAAGGGCCACCATCTCTACTAGGCTAAGCATTACAGCCGACTTGATTGATTGACGAAGGTTATTCGCCTTCAGATTTACATGAGCTGAAATGCTCCTCCTTCTCACAATAATTATGCCTCTACATTAAGGTGACTTAACAAACCATGTGACGTCACGCTATCAAATTTGCATTATTTGACACAGTCTATTCCATCTAAAAACGAAATAGCGCAAAACATTGTGCGCAAGAGTCATTTCTCTAACGTAGCGATGAGAAGTCTAGTATAGGTATACATGTGAAAACTTAATGAGGCATAAAATACTAATTTCTCCTTTTCATGTTGTTGCAAAACTATTTCGTCTTCCTCACACCATTCATCCTGAAGGACTTATCAAACTTTCGATTTTTTACCCATCATAGATTAATGTTTCTCATGTATTACCATCTGGTAAGGGACAGTGTACCTGTTAAGGTTATGGGTCCAGTTTGTTGACTAGAAGTTTGCTGGTTAGGACCGAACATTGATTGGTATTAGCCGTTGTTTTAAAACAGCTGACGTGTGCCTGCGTTAACGTGCCATGATTCTACGTGCACACATTGAACCCCTGTGTCAATTTGACCAACCGACCAGTTTTTGAACAGTACAGGATATCGAAAAGCCGATGTAAACCGAATGGAGATAAGGAATTATCCAAATAGTAAGGACTATCTTTTTACTCTTGATACAATTTACAACCCGTCGGTCATCCCAAAGAAAGCTCAATCCGTATGTTATCGTCAAACTGGCGAATGTACTAATAACGCTAAATGAAACCAGGTATATACATATCGTTGGTGTAATTTCTGCTGTCTCATCTTCTTGATGATTGTAAAGCATTGTACGACTCAGGGATGATTGACATGGGTTAATGACCGGGACTTACCCATGGAATGCAAAGTCTTTTGTTCCGTTCCAGCGCCAAGTACTGTAGCACCGGTCTATTGCTTCTCGTAATCTGGTTTCCAGTGCGAGTGTCCCTTGACCACCGTGTGATGCAAATGACGATTGTGTGGTTGGGGCCCCACCGCGGCAGTAGCCCTTTACCGAGCAGACCTGTTCGTCCCATCGGGTTCAGAGGAGCTCCGGTCGCTGGATCCAGCCGATATCGACCCAGTAGACTTTGTCGCCGTATTTTGTTCTTTGTATCATACTGGTTGAAAGCGATGTTACGCAGCTCTTCGCTGTGTTTAAAAGTAAAATCGACGTTCCCGTGCGTAAAACTGTTGCGGATGAGTGTACGCGGGTTCACATGGACGACAAACCAGTTGAATGGACATAACAGTAAAGAAATGAAGAAGAAAGATTATCTAACAAGGTCAGTGATCCGACGCTGCATGCATACCTGGGATGCAGCTATCGATCCATCCATGATAGAGCGACAGAGAAGTGGCATGCTTCAGCCAGATGACGCGCGGATGGCATTCGTGCCGCAGTACAATCGCCAAAGCGGGAAGGCACTAAGCTTACCTTGAACGACGGATATTCCAAAGTGAGATCTCAAATATATTTGGACAGAAAACATTGGCTAACAACGCAAACTACTGGGTTCCAGATGTTCCCTGATTCACCAGATCGGCAAGCGGTCTAGGTCGAAATATTAACTGCTAGAAGATGACGAAACAAAAAACGTACTCAATCATCAGGCACTCTGTTCCACATTAACCTTAGTGGAGAAATTTGAATTCGGAGCATTTACCAATGAGATTAGTTATATCAAATTCGGCTAGGCATATCCCTAAATTATAAAGTAATATTCAGGTAAATAAACTCCTTCCTTGACAGACGATTTCGTTTAGGATCTTCTACTGTCAACTAGTGTAATACAGACTGGTTAGCATTAGATGTTTCTAATAACACTCAGTAGTTACCGCACAAATGTTTTCCGTTAGACCGCGTATTTTCCAATCATTTAACTTGTCTGATATGCAAAGCGAATCATGCGATTCATATGGATAAAATGCTAATGATTGAAATGGGCAATCCACCTTGTTTTCTGAATTCTAAGTTAAATAGCAGCACTGCAGTGTTGGTGGAGGTTTCTTGCGCTCCGTTGTGCAAAACACTGATTTTAAAGCTTCCAGTAAATTCAAAGATTTTTCCCCATATTATCTACAGTTAGGTATTGCAAAGCCGCGGGCCACTGGATCAGGTGCTCATGATGTATCAAGGTCAACGGTTTATTTAGTTTCAAGGACTTACGTATGGGGATTGCACTGCAACTTTCCAAACCAACTCAATAGCAGTACATTCGAGAACGATATATTTCGATGCAGTCGCAAGCGATGTGTTCGCTCAGATCATCATCAATAAAACCAACCTGCGTAATCGATACTCTGTACAAGCGACGTCAACCAAGTTTGCACGGCCCAGTATTTAGTGGTAACTCACTAAATTAAACCAATAGATACTCTGCTTAATAATGATACTTATTGCTTCATCTGCACAGAGTTCAGATACACTGAAAGTCCCGTTTAATGCTTTTCAAAAGGCGTAGTGAACGCTTCATGTGAGGTAACTGTAACAACCGTTTAAAATTTTGACATCCTGAAATGTTAATACCATCGCCTGAAGTGAAATGTAAACCTAGATTGTAGTGTCCATTTTCACGAATTTGGTGGAAAAGTGAGCAGAAATCTGCTGCGATACGGTACATGCTTGAAGCTTGTACATAACGATTACACGCCTGCCATTCGGAATGGCATTGTTTACCTGTTGCTGAAGGTTGCGGATCAAGCCTTTTGTCGTTGCATTTTGACTCATGATGTAAAGTTGTCTAGCATTGCGTGAACAGCTATAAACGCTCACTCCTAAAAAGCATGTATCACCGTAGCAGGTTGCTAACCAACATGTGCTACTAATGACTTTTAAATGCCAATTTTACTGACCACTAAGCTGCTTTACGCTTCTAGTTCTATTCTTATTCGTACTACAGACATAGATAGGCGATCTAAGTGATCGGGTTGAAAAAATCTCCTTTCATGCTATATCAAGACCTTCACTGTCTGTTCTCGATTTTAAACCCTGACATTTTCTCAGTTAACTGCATCCATAACGCTTTCAAATTCCTTCGAAGGAAATCGTGTTTCTCCGTAGATCTCATAAGGTGGTCCTTAAGCATTTCAAGTTGCACCTATCGATTACAAGCGCCCCTGAATGCTACTTACTGTTTATCGAGTGACTACCCCCAACTCAGCCAATAGCATCCCACTCAGTGTACTCCTCCGTTATACACTCGGCTGATATGGGATTGGTCGCTCAACGGACAGTACATATTTCAGTAGCGTTAGCATTCGTTGGATGCAATTTAGTATCTTTAAGAAAAATCTTGAGAGATCCATGGGAGAATATTATTTGCCTAATGGGAAATTTCAAAACGCTCTGCATGCAGTTTGCCGAGAAAAGGCATGGTTAATTTAGTGACCTCAAACCGCTGGAGTTGCGACAAAATAAAACAACTTTGCGGGCAAGCAAAGCGCCAGACGAGCCAACCTAGCTCCAGAACGACCGTTGCAGGGTTTATGAATGGTGAACCTGGAATTGCCCCAAATTTAACCTAATGTCAAATGATCCATCTAGGACACAAAAGTTTACACCAGTAAGCAGGGGGATTAGGATATTGATGCAATCTTCTAGCAAACTAAAGTAGCATAAAATAGTGCAGCTATATACATGGTGTCCTACAATAAGCCCTCGGTAACTTTGACCTATCCACTTTGTTCATTAATTTTCCTGCATACACAAGCGCTCATGTAGTAGAAGCGATTCAGGCATACACGACAGAAACTGGATCTCACTGGCTTGCAGATTTTACAACATAGCGACACCAAAGACGTCAAAGGGATATAAAACATCCCCTAAGAATAGCGAAAAAGTATTCTAGGCTTTTGCATTGGGTGGTATCGGAGTTCGCGTGGTAAAGTTATCATCATTCACCGGATTTAAAGTAACCATAATCATCCGTGCTACCAGATACTACAGCTCAGCCATAACATCAGACTGAGAGGCCGTTGTCCCAAAATTCCAGAGCAAACGTTCGGATAAAATGTTGACTTAATTTCGCCTAGTTACGTGTTTGACATATATAGAAATCCCCCAGAACCGCTTATGTAAACCCCAACCCTCACTTTGTAAAGGATGGTATCGATAACGTGCTGACCGCATTATGTTACACCATATAGCATACCGTAACATGCATTTAAAAACAAGAGTGCATCTACCCGTAGCAGTTTCTCTGGAAAAATAAGTGGCAGAGATATTGCAAATCTCATAAAACTCCATGCGAACTAATCTGGCTGACAATCGGTGGCTCGACAAGTCCACTGTTTCCTGGTACGTCTCGCCAGAGAACATGGAAGGCATGTTACGCTTCCGCTTTTTATCCGCAATATACCTTCGTCTATGAGCAGTAGTATAAAGCTCAACAGTTATTCGATTTTTCTATTCCTATCACTAGTGTTCAGTATTAAGTAGGGAAAACTGGTAGCATTAGGGCACTCAAATCCCTACCTACCTATGTCTTTATTGCTGAGGGTTTCGGTTTCAATAATGTAAAGCTATGCCGACTGGATTAATTAACAGTTATAATATATGGACTAAAAATTGTTGAGGGACACTAATAAATGGGATTTACTCACTTGTCTTGATTAGTGTACCAATTGTTATACGCAGTTATAATTATGTTATGTTTGTCCAGTTCACCCGTGTATCGAAATACTTATACCCTGAAACCAAGCCGAGTAAATCTAATCATGTTTTCATATCTGTGGGCTGGATACCATATAAGGGAGTAGATTAGGGTAAGCAACTGAGTCATGCACATCCCACTTAAAGCAAAACAATGACAGATATGATATTCCAGGATTTCGCTGCTCGAATCATCTAACTCATTCAGTTTCATTACACAGACAAAACGGCTTATAATGCAATGAGTTGATTAGCAGGGTAAATTTAGTAACTCAGTGAATAGTGCAGGACATTATATCACATCTAGTAACAGTCGCGAGTGACCTTGCCGTCTCCCCTAGCCCAGTGGTCTAAACCATAAACAAGGAACAGTCAAGTTGCGGGTTCGAGCTCTACAAGGGTCAGATGGAACGCACACTGCTGCCGATTTTCCAAAGGATGAAACGGCAGCACAGTATATTTCCGGTCGTGTGTTGGCTGCTGAGTGCGTCTAGATGTAACGGATGTCTACCTAAAGCATTCAATGTCCCCTGCTATTTCTTTGTATTCAGTACGCGGACCAAACTGCCATGAGTTATTTGGCGGCTGAATTTTGGTAACTTCATCGATTTCTGAGAGTCTACCCTCTCCTCTGCTTGGCAGTAAGATGCAACTCAGTAGATAGTGAGCAGTGTTATATTATCCATGTTAACTTATTCACGACGGTCGTTGCCGTCCCGCGTATCTCAGTGGTCGTAAATACGGACTGGCAATAGTTAGGTTGTGGGTTCGAGTCATACTTGGGTCAGATCGTATGTGAATTGCTGGCGATTTCCGAAATGAGGATACAGGCATACATTGCTTTTCCGGGTAGGTGCTGGCTGTCTGAGTGAGTCTAGTTGTGACGAACTTCTTCCTGTATCATTACAAATGGCTGCTTACCATTTAACATTACCCAAATTGCCTTATCACCCATGCAGAAGTGCGTGACAGCTTTCGTCACCGCCCCCCTGATGACGCATGTAACAAGGTTTTCCTTCAGCTCTTTCATTACTGTTGACTCAATTAGAGAAAACTTGTTCACCAAAGTTGAGGGAAGTTAAATCGGATGTTTTTATTACCGGCCTTGTGGTTGAGATGCATCATGCAAATGCTACTGAGACCTTGGCGTCAATCGTAAACCACTAGCGCCTAGTCACAACCAAGCTCAAGCTATCTCCATCTGATGAGTCCGAACAAGGACCGAACCAGTCATTGGTGTTGGTGTTGGGAAGAGCAACGCAGAAACAACTCCAAGGATGGAAGATAATTTGGACAACCGAATCTAATCGTCTTTGGTGGAATAATTATTCAAAATGCTGCGTGGCACCTACACTACACACTTTGGATGAATTCCCAAATGAACAATGAACAATGATTTATAACGGGTAAAAAAGCAGGTGCTTGACATGTCCCGTAGAGTGTTTAGCGTGACAAAAAACTAATAGAGAAGGGATAATGGAGTCGTCAGTTCGGGTGCTTACAGATGTAACTACACTGTCGTATAAAGGGAGTTTGAAAAGAGAATGTACGCACACAAAGCAATAGAGGAGTGGTTATTGATAGCAACTGTTAGCTACGACACAAGATGTTCTCAGACACAATTGTCTTCAATGTACATTACTTGTTCCGTTTTGGATAGATTGACCATGCTTTTGCGATCTTGCCGCAATTAAACTGCTTTTTACGGTAACTCCGGAACGAAATCCATCCTTAAATTAAACGTACCTGGAAATTATTCCTCCACTAGATGCCTCAAGACATATCCGGTCATTTGAGCAGATGCTCAGTTCGTGTGTAGATACAGTCTATTATAAATGGCTATTGACCTCCCTTTGCTGAAGCATTAATTGCGTTAATGATCGCGATGGTACAGCCTCATTGCAACTAGGCAGGGATATGGGAAACATTTTCTTGTGTTAGAGACCTATTATAACCTGGTTAGGTGGGTTAATTCACAAGGTAGCGGATCTGGAAGGTGAACTCAAACTGGCGATTTTCTAGATCTACTAAAACATCTCTACTTGGACGGTTTAATTAAGAAACCACTTGTTGAGTGCTACGGCGACGAAAAGCAGAAGCCATTCTTGCCTATTCTAAGTGATGGAGGTGAGCGATAACGTAATTCAAGACTGACCGTAGTCCCAAAAGCAATCATACATATCCTCAAGCACGGATGGGTCCACACCCGCAATATTATTTGTCGTACGAACGCCTAGAGAGCCTTGACAAACGTGACCCATTAAGACGGTCGCTGATCGACCTGGAACGGCGATAACTGCACGTTAACGAGCCCAAATCGTATTAAGGTCAAATTTACCTAACAAAGTGATACAAGGACGAAACTGATGGCGAATTGCAATATAGAAGTAAAACGACCTGTGTATCCTTAATAAATCAGGATGTAATCTAGGGCACTCTGAGTGGATTCATTGCCAAACGCGTAATCTATTACTACTATACGCTAGCAGGCTACCTAATGAGTAAAGTCATACTCTTAAGAGCCAAAAAACACGATTACTGGCAGTCTAAGTCGTCAGTTCACCTTACACTTTTTGAACTTATTACGTTTGACATCGCTGTGTCACAAATTACTAAATGATTTCAAGTAGTTTTAACGTGAAATAGTAAGGTTGAGAAGCGGTTATCTGAATTCTTGATGAGATTATGGTAAATGGTGTTCATAATTTAACGTAGACAGTAACAGTTATCGATATGCCATGGTTTCACTTCCAAATAATTATCGTGTTTTGACCCAATCTGAAACAAGCCCTCACTCGTGGACTAAGCTTCGAATGGAAGTATGGACGCCGCCAAAGTTGATCAACCGATGGGTGCCTGCAGTTTTTTATCATGAGGCTCCTATTTGTTATCCAATGCTGTGTTAATTAAAATTGTTGCTCATTCTGAAGGATGCACCGACGTAAGCGTTAGTTTTTGTGGAAGTCCAAAGTAAAGTGTTTATGGTCAAACAGGACATAAAGCCTCACATTTCTATTCATATCCTTAAGAAGGAGTTATGATGGGATTGTGTAAGCAGAAGAACGATACGGATTTGCAAGGCAAAGCAGGCGACTGACTTGTTGCGAGCGAACAGAGCAGTTGATTGAACGACTACGCATATTTCGCCTGAGAGCTGATTGGTTCGTATTTAGCTACCCTGCAGCGGGTTTGTTTAACTGATTCAAAGCATGAATCTCATGAATGCAGCAGCGTCATTAGTTACGGAAATGACCCAGTCATCTACATCGAGGTTCCTACACACTTGTTATGCTGTCATTTTGCTGGTCTTGCTTGGTCGAACAAACTGTTTGTCCCTGAAGGACTGAGTTTTGCCACAGAGTTAGATGCATTTATGTTTAACCCGATGGTGTTTTGTCACATGCCCTCGGCATACTACGTTGGGTGAACAGCGCTCACCTTTTGATCCTAGTAGCCTTTTTCTCAAGCAAGATGATCCATGCATTAAGCTATAGCGTAATGTTAGCTGACAAGCATGTACATCGATTGCGAGGCCATGCCAACTTACTTTTCGCCGTCGTGTGCGTCCTCCGAAGGGAATAACAACACTTCTTCACATGCATCGTATGCAAAATAATCGGGGTATTCTGTCTGAAATAGCATTTGCAATGAAAAACAGTAAGCGTGGCAACATTAAGTAACTATGTGTCACGGCAATAATTAACTGAATGGTAGCTTCGATTACGTGTTTCGTAGTGGGCGACTGATTCGGTACTCACAAACTGAACCAGCTTGTCGCGGGAAACAGGAAGAAAATTGGCCCAATCAGTGATTAGCCTACGTCAGACAGTGGTAAACAGGGCAAACTCAGTAAGCTCCTTGTGAATCTACTATGACAATCCAGGTGATAAATCAAACTTGCCTTGGCTATTGCGATGCATTAACTGGCAAAAATGTGAGAAGAACTAAACGTAATGACATCATTTATTTGATGAGTTCTCTCAATGTCTGGAAGCTCGTAGCGTAGCTGCTGCGATCAAATATCCCCATGCAACAAGGTTAAAGCCAGTCAAAACACATTCTTATTCAATGTGCTTATCTAAAAAAGCGCATAAACGGACGTTAAATATATTCCATGCTAATACCAAGTACAACCTGAAATTTATTTATCCATATGAATAGAGTAATCGCTTTTGAATAACATGGATCACCTGAATCGCATGACGTTCATTGGATGTTACAAGGTAATGACATAATCAACAGGTGAATGGAACTGGAATAGAGCACTGTCCCATTTTTCTAAGCAGAATACGATAATGCGCAGAAGCAACAGCTTGATAGCGTGAATGGTGGAACTTCGGCTTATTTATGGTACTTGGAACAGGTTACCAACGGTATAGTTTATCAAAGACCATTGTATCGATGCGTGAAATCCGCTGAGGTAGTGCCGCTGTCTAGCAAACAAAGTTTCCTAGGCCTTAAGCAGGTTCAAATCATACATCGAAAAATCTGCACGTTAAAAATGCCTTTCTGAATTAAGCCATGTAACTTGGTTATTCGCTGGTTCATTGCGGAAATGCAGGGTGGAGTTCCTCTTACTGAGCCGTAAAATAATGTGGTCGGAATAAACCATAATACAAAGAGAATATAATTGGGACCGAAATGTGCAAAACTAAACTGAGCAGAATGAAAGGTGAAGGGTAGATGCAAGAAACTGAACGCAGGAAAGCCACAGAATGTGCACATGCTTCATGGATGGTACTAGTTACAACCATTGTTTTGGATCAACCCGAGGCTGCCTTCCACGAAAATGACAAGCAGTAGTCTAACCAAGTCTCTCGGTGAATTTCTTCGCGTCTCTATACCACACTATATTTTTACAGTGAATTCGGTATTATACCTAGTATTTAAGTAACCAAAGATGCATCTAACATTATGCCGGAGAAGAAAACTCATTTTATTACATTATGAACACTTCTAAACATACTTGTTAAATTTTTACTGGTTGTCTGAATGCGGGGAACACATTTACGTTGTCCACATGGTATACGTGTTTGCCGTCAACTTACTGTCCACGCCATCTTCTCAGGTGGTACATTCATACGCATTCCTGGATATTTCTCAAAATTGAATGGGGCAAATCGCCATAGGCGATGTTCCGAGACCAGTCGTTCGATTACTCTGCCCGTTCGTACATCTGTAACCATTGGGGCTTTGAACGCATCCGCATTTGGATCGCCTGTATCTTCGGACCCGCTGGACTCTTCTTCCGAACCAGGGACCGGTGCTGCCAGCAGTACGGGTGATTCCCTGACATTAGACATATGGAATGTGTTGGTAGGGAAACCACACAGGCAAGTTTAAGCTGGTTTTAAATACAGTGAATCGTATTATGATTAAAGTTTCAGGTGCTCGTTTGGTCACATGTTGAAGGTATTCACAACATAGTTACTTAACCGTTGAGGAAAGAAAACTGCAGCTGTGCTAGTCTATATGCGCAGATAACGAACTGAGTGCAGGGTTGCCGGTAATTTTACTTTGAGTAAAAATGCGGTTCTGGAGGTGCGTGAAACTACTTGTAGACATAGATAGGTTTGAAGCAAATGGAATGCTGCATGCCTAGCTGACAAGTTTTATATCCAGACCAATTTTATGGGTGTTTGTTGCAGGCTGCCATCCGTAAGGTTTTGCACCAATTATTTATTTGATTGAAAGGGACAAATTAATTATGGATTATGTAATTTTCTACTAACCGTAAGAACAAATTACATCTTTGCGTCATCCACACCCTCAAGCTTTGTCCTGATTGGTTGGGAGGAGTTACGGGATAAATAACAAGCCATCACCTAGTTGCTACATGTTCGCAGTGAGTTGATTTATTCTATAAATCCTCTGATTAGATATCTCCATTTTTGCGTTTAATAGACAAAGAACAATTTTACCTGAATGACGCATGGGTCCACTATAATCTGTCTGGGATCAGCTTTGAGGTCTGAGTCCGTACCCGGCTTGACCAGCAAGCAGCTAGCTTAAAAACTGAAAGATAACAATTGCTGGATTGCTTGCGCTTCAAAACGCAAAGACAACCTGTTATAGTGGAAATTCTTATCACCAGCCGTGGCATGGAAGTCGGCTTTCTCCAAAATGGATTGATATGCTGAGTGATGATGAAGACCCAAACTTTTCTGTTCACCAGATTGACTTGTTTAGTTATGACAAGTGCTTGATAAAGGATGCTGTAATGGTTGAGCTATCAACTATAGCGCCTAGATGAAAGTGACTTCCTTATCAATATTATCGTTTCAGGGTGAAGCTAGTATCTCTTCTTTACAGCTTGCCGAGGAGGGAGTTGTTTGGTCTGCTAGATGTCGCGTGACAAAGGTTCGAGGTGGGCGGAAGTTGACTTCGCAGCGGGAACTGAAGCCAATGACCCCCAAACTGGGTGAGACCGTTCCGTCCAGCATTCCAAGCCAGAGTCCACGTGACTCATCTTGTGCATAGCCCGGGACTTTACTCATTATGACTCTCAGTCCACACCAGTGGCTCGTCCGCTACAGTCTCCTAGGCGGACCACCTGTTCAAATTGGGTTTGGTGCTGCGTTTTCTGCTGGGTAATAGCTGCTTATGACCTGTGGAAGCAAAAGCAATAAGGAAGCCGTCTCGCTGATGCCGCCTTGTGTTTTGCGCGATGTGCAGCTTTTTTGTAACAGTATGTTGTTGACAAGATGTAATCGCTTTGACACTGACTGTTTGTGGCATTAATATTTTGCGATGGGTACCCCTTCTCTCCTTTATTATTCTTCGTGTCGTATGTCCTGATGTTTGTATGGCAGCAAAGTGTCAGTTCAAATGTTTGATGTGCTACTGCTGCCTATGGTGGTAAATCGACTGAAGTGTCAACTGAAGTAGCCTAGGTTCGTTAAGTTGAACTGTGTTTGGGTAGAAGATAATACGAACTCAGCTGGCCTGTTTAGTCTGGACTTTAGTGCTTGGTTTATAAAGTTCATTATTTCAGGTGGACTAATAATTTTCTGAGTTTTACATTGTTTGAGGACATTAAGATACATTATATTCCACAATTTCTGCTTTATCCTAGTTAACAATTTTGGAGGTTGGTATGTCTAATTTCGTTGGCGGTATTGTAGGCTTCGTTCTTAGTGGTTCATTGGTAATCTTATCATTTATAACGCCTTTTGGTAGTCACAATGTTGATCATTATTTTTGCTTCCGGTCTGCTTGCAGCGACAACGGACGTTTATGTTATAAGTATTTTGGCGGTAATGCATAAACCCGGATGCCATGGTGTAGTGTTCGCCACACAAATATTCCCGAGAGGAACTACTCTAGCCAAGATAATAATCAGCAAATTGGGCAAATCCACACTGCTTGCCTGTATGTGAGTTCTCGTGCTTGGGTGTCTGGCGTTCGGTTATCGACTGTACTCTTGGTTTTACAGCGCTGTTCCAAAGCAATGAATACGTTTAGACATCGGCATTCGAGTTACACATTTGGTGATTCTTAAACCACCGTTTTACCATCAGTCGCATGCTGCACAATGGCACTCATTTTGTCACAAAGCTATGCTAACAAGGTGAACAGAAGCAAGTGGAATCGGTTGCAACATTTCCTCGCCTGTGCTGAAGACAATTGGACACGTTTATGATGAAAGTGCTTAGTACACTTACAGCTCAACCTGCTCTGGTGACCACCTGTCTATAGCGACCAGCCAAAAACAGCCCCAACGTTTTATCCTATGAGTAATGTCCTTATTCATGAACATCTCTATGGCAACCACGATACATATATTTCGATTCAAAACTCCCAACACACGACTAGAAAGCACAAATGACTTTTGTCTGCGAAGGTGTAGGCTATGCATACCTTACTACCGTGGTACAGGGTTGCGTGCCATGCTGCTGCCTAACCTCATTCCCGTGTGCAAAATCCGTGCACTATTTAGCGCGCCTCGCTTGTCGGGCTAAGTACTCGATGTCAGTTGACGATGTTCTGCGTTTTAGAGTAGACGTGCGAACAGAAGGCGAGGTATGTCAAAACACGACCGGTCAAGTGTAGGCAGTGCGAGCTTCGCCATCCATCGGGCAAAGATTTTCTTGTGTGGAAACTTGGTAAACGTTTGAATTGCCGTTGAATTCTGTCACAGAGGCGAAAGGGCTGACAATGAAGGTGCACACTAGCGGGGGGAGATAATCCAGACCACGTGAGCGTCTGACAGACTGATTGCTATGGTGAAAACGGAAGCTGACGAAAGCAGACCGTCATCGTCGCACGGCTTGGCATGTTACGGACGTGATCCTATCTACAGTCAGACAGTGAATGCCGCTACCAGGTTCGAATTTATTCAGACAAGATGTATGATTCACTTCGATGACAGACAGGCGAGGTAAGAGCATGTGACGTAAAGTGCGTAACATATTTCGTTCTAGCAGGCTCGGTGTTCTGTTTTCTTCCCCGGATTGTCAATGCAGTTAATCAGATAACAGAGGCGAGGGTATCGTTATAACAAATTCACTCAAGTTTGACAAACCCTACATATTGGTTCCTAGATAAGCTGCAGCTTTCAAACGGGGTTTCGCATCATAATGCTACAATAGTCGTTGGATAACGCTAGGAGTACTCACACCAAAGAGAGTAGAACGTATGGTTTGCATTCGAAAATTAGAGCAGATGCGCGCGTGAATTCCAGCGAAAATACTGCTGGATTTGCAGTAACAAATACTAGGATGATGTGTGCTAGAAAATTCTTCACTGGTAAGTTTGCTGAATGTCCATGATAAATATGGGTTGCTTATGTGTAATTGCAAAACAGCACTGAGGTTGTGAATACTAAATCGCTGAAAGTCAGGAGGGTCAAAAGAGTTGACCACACGATGTACGGTGCAGTTATTTGTTCGGCTGAAAGTTTCCATCAATTGTTGCACTCTTAATTTTGGACGTCAGATGAAGTATCTAACATGTCATCTATTTTATCAATAAGGAGTATGCAGTGCAATATTTGCTTGCATTCGTGGTGCTAATTTAGATATGCCATAGATGCAGTAGTCATTTCCAGTACCACAAGTCAGTTGGTCCACAATTGGAACTTAAATCACAGAGGCACCCAATCTTTACTTCAAATTATCTGACTGATGATTATACTAACAAATAATCCTGCAAATTCAGGAAACATGTGACAAGACAACGATATTTGTGCTGATGCGTTTCCACCAGTAGTAAATTTCTCGCATTGCCTAGCTTGTTCTTTGTACAACATTTCGCTATAATCTTCCTGTTTCAGATTATAAAGCGCTGTGTCTAGCTTAACTTGGATTTGTCCGGTATGTAACGTAATATGAAAAATATATCCCTATTATTTCAACTCATTTAAATTGAAACACCCACTCCATACATCATTTGAATCGCTGTCCAAACTTTATCTGAAGTAGCATACTACAAGGCAAAACAGCTTAATGAACACTGAGAAGTAGAGTCCACGAAATGTAAATAGAAACTCCCTTCTCTAGAAGTGACCAGTATGTTCGTAACTCACCTAGGTGGTGGGGGCGGTGGTGTCCGTGTTGGGGAAGGTGTTGGAGGCCGAAGTACATATTTGGAGGCTCCCAGCGCCGAATGTACAGTTAGCCTGGCGGCAGAAGGCCGAGGATCGAGTTCGTTGACCTACCCTGACTCGCTTATGGTGAACGCCCGTCATTTACGGTTGTTGTCCCCACCATCCAATAGCATCCAGTTAGCAAATGCTACTGCACCTGCAGAGACATGAATTTCTCTCTCACCTTAGTAATGAGGATGGATGGACTTTTAGGCAGACGAGTGATTTAGTGCAGGGCTCGACTAGGACAGTAGTAACCTGGTGAAGAAGCACTGATATGAGGCTGTTTTGATCATAGAGCGAGATGAGTACGGAGAACCACAACGTGTTTCCGGCATTCGTTAGCTGTCAGCTTACTTCGCACTGAGTGCTAAAGGTCATGATCAACCGTATACTTTGAAGCGATGGATGGTTATCTAGTGTCTCGCTGGCTACGCAGCGATGCCGGCGTAGGCAACCAGAACTGAGTCGTGAATTTGCGCACATGATGGCATCTCAGCTGAGGACCAGGTTTAGCATTGCAACTCTTGTCAATGTCGTTGAACCATTGCCACAGGTAATGCAGCACGAGCAGACAATGTAGTCGGGACCACGTAACGTGGCTGTTACACAACACACACTGATTATTTGGCTCTACGGTGAATGCGGTTTAAACCTCGCATCAACTTCACCAAGGTACAATGCAATAAACGCAGGAATCCATCCCGTCACCGCCCGGTACGTGCTTAAACTAGTGAAGAAGTTCGAGCAAACTGTGTGTGTGTGTGACATGAAATGAACCTGACCGCCTCACATCACCACGGACGGCTGTTCAGCATGCGCTGTAGTCAGTGAAGTGTCAAAAAGTACCCATCTAATCATTCGTCGGATCGCACAGCACTGTGACGTTACCCCATATGCGTACACCGGATATTACAGGAACACGTATTTCGAAGTCTCCGTGCATTTCAAGTGCAATGTATTTTGTTTGGTATTCAAGACGATAAATCTGGTGAACGCCTGCTGTCAGACGACTAGAGGAAACCCACTTGGGAAACAGCCTGCATTCGTATTGCTAATTTGTAGATAACATAAATGCAGTAGGCACTTCTACTATTGCAAATCGGTTGGTTTATCATTGAAACTTAAATCTCAAAAGCACCCAGACTTTACTCCAAATAGTGTGACTGTCACTTTTATTAAAATGCCGTGCTGCAAAGTCAGGAGCGACGTGACAAGGCAACGCTGTTTATACTGATGACTTTCCACCAGTAGTAAATATTCTGCGTTGCGTAACCTGTGCATCGTGCAACCTTTCGCTAACTGTATCTGTTTTAGATGATGGGAACTGTTTCACGCTAACCTTGGCTTTGTCGATTATGTAAAGTGCTGAGGAAATATATTACTCGTATTATTACTCTTTTAAAATGAAACGCCCAATCCATAATTCATGTGATCCGCTGTCCAACTTTTATCTTGTTGCAGCCTATGAAACAAAACAAGTTACTGAGAATTATGAAGTAGATTCCACGAAATGCAAATGAAAACTTCATTCGCTAGAATTGATCCGTAAATTTATAACTCACCTCGGTGGTGGAGGCGGTGGTGGCGGTGGTGGGGGAGGGGTTGGAGGCCGAAGAACATCTTTGGCGGCTTCCAGCGCCGACTGTACAGCGATTTCGAGTTTGGTACGCTTACGTGTTTCCCCAACCGGACCAGCAGATGGGGTGTGAATCACTTCGTCAGATAGTTCGTTGCATTGACACGTCGGCAGCTCACTGATTTGTTTCATTATCTGAACGAACGGTCATTAATAACGAAGATAAGATGGTGGAAATTGGATGTTACTCATCCGAAAACACCCATAAATCATACTCTTCGGTTACGGTCCTCGTGATGGAATTGACCAAGATTCAGTTCAATGCGAATCGCAGTGCAAATGGAGTTTGTGAGTCGCAATACAAGCACGCAAGGAATAGTTTACAATAAGCCTTCAAGCTGATGAGTTGCATTCTTATAATTTTGAGCACGAGAAGATGAAATATTCCGATTATGAAGGTTAATGTCAAGATAGATCATTTATTTGTAGTGTGTCTAGTGCAATGCCTGAAGCATGCCGGGCATTTGTATCTACCAGTGACCAATGAAGCAACAACGGTTATAATCTCATTTCAATGAAATCATCTTAGCACGGTCCTAAATTATACTACTGGCCATTCGGCTGAGGTGGAAACGTTACAACTAAAATTTCGCAACACTTCCTCTGTATTTGACTTCTGGGTGATTTGACTGTTTTCGCCATTTCCCCAATATTTAGCAAATGTGCTATACACGACTGTCAGCCTTGGTGCAGCCAAGTGCTAATTCACAAGAACTTCCTAAATTATGGGCAAATAGAGCATTGCTAAACATATATTCTCCTTCATGCGACAAAACCCTTCATTATTCAGCCCAGGGAACTGCTCAATACTTGAGAAGCCACGACTTAGACATATCACGCGCCACAGAGGTATGACCTTCAGCTGCGAATTCCCATTTCCGCAAACAGTCTAATCATGAAGTGCGGTTCTATCAAATGTTATATCTCCTAATTTGGCAATGTCCACGAATGGACTAGGTATACCCCTTACACATTAGGGATGGTATTCGAGACTTTCAACTAAATAAGTTTCCGATTAGCGATTGTTACATGCAGGTGTAACTGCCGTGCTAGGTTGAGCGTCGTGATTTTGACGAGTGTGAGTTTGGACGTAGGTTATGGCCTCGTAGCCTAGACTCATGAGGCCGATTTTCAATAACACCTGTATGGCCATGCTAAGGCAGTGTTGGCCAGATATAAAATAGTAGGTAAGAGCCGTCGAGTTTACATAGATCAACGTTAGTTAATATGCACGGATGCAATCGAGGAGAAGCACGTTTGTTTCAGTTAACCATCCCAATACTACTCTTTGTCATAGCAGTTAGTAGAACTGACTACTGATTAACGCTAAGTAGTATGCAAAAGTTCATATGCAATAACCGTAATTTGCTAGGGGTTCGATTCACGGGAGCCTTGTGGTTCAGCGGGTGGTTGATGATAACCGAGTTTCGGCTCAACTTGGTTGCACCCAATGGATAGCTGAAGGAGCCTATAGGATCCATTTTCACTTGCTTTTGTTGTCAGACAGGCTCAAGTCAAGGCAATGTTGTGAAGTTTCGTTTGGATTAGAGGCGGGTTAGCAGCCGCCACACATCCAGGAAATCCCCTACTACGTCCAACTAATCAGTAGTCACCTTAGCATCTTACATGCCACCTCAACTGGTGTCGACTTGCAAAAGAAGTCGTTGCTCTGCGGTCCAGCCCTGTCCTCTGCACGTTCATAAAATGTAGCAAAGTAGAGATTGAGCCGCAGTATGTCAGTCATAGAGGTCCGCTGCTGTCGCCCATGGCTTTGTGCCATAAGTAGCTGGCTCGCAAGAATACCGTCATGAGTTCGAATTCGACAGGATTCCATGTGTGCGCGCTAAAGACGAGAACCATAACTGCCTTTCTGGATGTGTGGTGGCTGTCTGCCTGAGTCTCACTGCGACGAGCCTGCAGAAATTACCCAATAAATCCCCCTACTACTTCCAACTAAGTCAAGTCAAGTTAAAACCCCCTTTATGCATTCTTGCCCAGTGAGTATTCAGCTATCACACACACGATCCAAAAAACGTACTAGCATATAAGCAAGTACGGAAATGCACCATAAGTCGATTTGATAAAGAACTGACAGAATCGCCATTATACTGTGGATTGGCTCATTAGGACTAGAACCGCAGATTTGGGGTCTCGCCGAAAACGCGAAAGATTAGTGATAACCGACCATCCGTAGGCTTGTGTGCAAGCATAAATCAGCTTGTACTTCTGTCTAGTGGAGGAATTTGAGAGACGTTCACATAAAACGATGTGAAGCGGATGACTACGTTCAACCAGTATCCTAGATGTCAGTTTCATACAATAATTGGTGTGTGTAGAAAGAAGTGTGTTGACAAAATCAGGCATTAGAAAGCCATTACATCGGGATAAGCGCTCTAAAGACCTGACAATTTAGTTAAAACTCTCACCCAGAAGACCGGTGAAAATCACAGGAAAGCATTAGGTCTAGTTAGGAAGAACACAGGCACAGGACAAATCGAAGGAGCAACTCAAGAGGGGCAGGGGAGGTTCTTAGGCGAAAGGCGTAGAAAGCCAGAGAAGAAGCCTAAAACGCATGGCGGTAGGAAATGTAGCGTGGCATGTGTGCAGACGAACCCTAGTCCTGACAACTAGAGTGCCTTTTAACGCATCGACATAACGGTACAATAATTGTCCGTGAAAACATTTGGTACACCAGCTGAGCCCAGCGGAGAGGATTTGTGTTGAAACAAGCTTCTGTACAAACACGTGAACAGTCCCAGGAGGGTGAAGCATGATGCCATTCTACTCACCGCAACAAATGGATGTGTCCGAACCGCCGAGGATACAGTCAAGATTCTACTGCTCCAATATTATCCACTATTCTGACGCGGCACCAGCATTCGTCACATACCTGTCCCATCCTCAAAGATACCATTAATTACTGCGTCAATTTTCGTTCAGCGACCGTTTTAATGGTGTTGTTATCGTTACGCTCTTATATTTCTCCTAGAGTTGAAAACGATCCCTCGAAAGCAATGCAGGTGGAAGCTGCTAGGACAGCTGAGCCATTGACCCAAATTAACTACAGATACCTGGATAAACAGCATGTTCCTGGCGTGTGCGAACGGTAACATTATACAGATTGTCAAAGGCGGTAGCCTTTTTAAGCCCGACAATTATATCCCAGTAATTTTTTGCTCCATGCTCTCAAAGGTGATGGATTCATTCATAACCGAGGTACATGGAATGTCTATAAAATTTTAATTTAATGGCACCGGAGTAAAACGGCTTCCGTCAGCATCGGTCATACACTGCCAATCTACCGATTGCGCTCGGCACGTGGACCGAAATAGTGGATAGCGGGACCGGCACTGAGGTCATCTACTCCGAAGTTTATTAATACCTTCGACCACTTCTATCACAGGGTATTTCTCCAAAAGCTACAAACGTAAAGAATCGCAAAATCTGTCCATGGGTTGATAGGAAATTTCCTTCTTCAACGGCTGCTTAACTTTCAACCTCTAGGTTTATATTCTGATAATATCGATGTAGGATGGGAATTTCACAAGGGTCAGTGATGTTGCTGTAAATATTCTTGATCTTCATTAACGACCATGAGCTAGTCATCAAATAGGTTTTCCTAATTCTTACCGCTGACAACATAATAAAGCATGCAACCGGTAGTCAGGAAGATCACGACCGGCTCTAACGAAAATTAGGCCGTGCTTTTGAACGGTCAAAAGCAAATCTAATGCCGTTTAACGCAGGCAAGTGCGAAACGGTATTTGTACGCCACTAGCCCATCAAAACATACAAGTTTAGAAGTCTCCAGCTGAGAACGGCTTCACAGGAAGGCGAGCTTGGGGCGGGGATGCTTGACGTACTCGGCTGTTGGGCGCAGTCTGGGGGCCGAAAACGCGAAGCAGCATTTCTATCTCTTAAACAGGGGTTTCGGTAGGTTCGACCATCAATCACTCCACAATTGCTCAATGCGTATGTAAAGCACCATAAATAATACACGATTTAGGCCTGCAAACTAGTGGAAAGTTGATCTGCTTGCATTGGGGATCCCTCACCTAAAGGCAACCAAAACTGTAGAGGGATTGTTCCACCTACCATGCCACCTGCGAATGAATGTCCTAGCGGTGTACAGAGGAAGTTATCGCCGTCTATGAGGCGACCAAATTCTGGCGTGCAAGATCATAAATATCCCGTTTACCTTTGCTGCCACCACTTAAAAGTTTCCACAACATAACATTGTGTTGACACAAGATGAAACTGGCCGGCCACTATATTCGGATTGTACGACGCGGAATTATTTTCCCTTTCAAATATGTCAATTGTGTAATGCTCTTTCGACATTGTATCTTCCGCAACCACCCTACTCACTCTTAGAAACGACTCGACGATGGTTTACAATACCTACGGTACTTGATCTGATTTCTGTTCCTCGATTGAGGATAAGACGCAGACAAACATTATGCTCACCGACCCCCACGAAATCTGAGTGAACGGATTTAATTGTATGTTAATGTGGATATTATAGGAAATCCACAGCTCGCTTTTCACGTTAATGTAACTTTTATATTCAAATTTAGGTATTAACATTCCTAATTCATGTGTGTGCTATTTATCCGTATTATATCAGGTCGACTTGTCAAGGACTAGGAATAACACAGGAAGCTATAGTCTGAATTTTACAAATGTGCTGTTTTAGCAGATGATCAACGAAGGCGATTGCAGTTTATTATATGGATAACGACATTAGTTCTTCTCATAAAACCCTAACAATAAGACTAGAGAAATTCGCAAGATACCAAAGATAGCTGTATTGTACTTTTCTACTACGCCATATTTGATATTGGTACCGACGTTGAAAAATATCATGTGTAACGTAATTTAATCTCAAGTAAACAAATTATTTACTGCGAAGTAACTTTGTAAACTGTTTCAGTGGTATAAGTTCACTTATATCTTTATATAAGCAATTGCGCAGCCATTGGTCTACGTATCCGTAACTTCTTTGAAGTTGCCGTATTTTGCAAGATATATCACGGGAGAAGGTTTGGCCACCGCAACAGAAACAATGGAAATGCGTTTGGTAGTTCACATTTCTACCTTGGGAAGACAAATAGGTTAAAATCAGTTCTTTAGCGAGCCGTCAACTAAACTATGCGTGAACTCCTTACGCGTCGTTAATCATATATGCCAGCGTCTGTTTAAGTAAACAGTTTAATTTACAATGACTTGAATTCACACACAAAACCGAAAACAGTGCCTTGTCTTTTCCCTGTGTGTTGCAAATGTAGTTCACAAGCAACTTCGTGGTGAGAATTAGGAAACAGTTGCGCTGGCATGCTGATAACTGTGGGTGCATCTGTAATGTGCTATTTTTCGTCGTTTTGTCCCACAACAGCATACGGTTAGATTTTCATTCTAATGGGTACGTTAGGGCAGTGACATCTAGCAGAGGATTGGAAGGAGTGTGTGCCTGTCCAACTTAGAACCACCTATGAAATGGTAATGCGACACGGCGGCAAAACCTCATGCGTAATGCGAAGCGGTGCTTCCACCAATTGTAATAAGCTAGTGGAAATATCGTAAATTTTTCTTGATATGTACCTACGTAGTAGCAAATATGGTCTCGTGCAATGTTTTTGAACACATATATTGCAGACAAACATAGCAGGAAACGGTTTCATTAAGCTACTTGTGTGCAGTGCCCGAACTTGAGTTGGAATAGCGCCTTCAGAGGGAGGTACAGATTAATTTGACGTATGATCTGTTATAAAGAACTGAAGATTACATATAGTAGTTCTGTTAAAATACCAGCTTGGAAGTGGCATATATCCATTCGAATAGATTGTGGTCAGCATTTTTATTTCGGGCTATGAAACAGGTACATCTCTTCCTATTCGCAGCATTTGCTCAGAATTTAGTACTCCCAATCTATCTGTTCGTATTGTGTGCAAATACTTGTGACTAACATTTATACTGCGTATATGCGCTGGCTCTGTGTGTTCATCGAAACATGAATAATTAACTGGTAAATGTGGAAAGACGCGTTACCTAACTACTCTAACTGTGCCGGCATCAAACTTAAGCTGCAATAATGGAAGATATAAATACTAATTACACTCCAAGCATTGCAATTGCTTGACCCTCAAATTTCCCTACCTTTTACCGTGTAGATGGAAACTGTACTTTGTTAGAAAGCTTATATTAAACACATACCAAGAAATAAAAATTAATGATTAGAAAGTCATACTAGTTCCGCTAGTTTAATTAGAAATTCCAACCTGCGATGACGACCACCTGTCTAAGGCAACCAATTTCGTTGGTCCGCTGTGCGGTTGCCTTAGAAAGATTTGCGCGTAAGTTGATCTAGTTTGCTAAATGCGCTGAGCAGCAATGGTGTCGAAAATAGTCGTGGATACATTCTCTTCATTATTCAAATAAGTCAACGGAACTCAGATAAGCCAGCTACCTATCCGAAAAAGCACCAGACGGCCGTTTCGCTCTATTGGGGCTCGTCAGTGGTGCGCATCCTTCGGTCCTCTACGGAGGATCGAACCCAGGACTGCTCTTGGCTTGTGCCAACTAGGCAGCAGCCTATGCAACTGCGCCAAGGGGGACGGTAGCCGACCATAACGAATTGTTAGCTAACCTTTCGTGATAGTCGGCTATCGTCCCCCATGGCGCAGTTGCATAAGCTGCGGGCTAGTTGGCACAAGCCGCTAGCTGGCATGGGTTCGATCCTCCGTAGCGGACCGAAGGATACGCACCACTGACGAGCCCCAATAGGGCGAAACGGCCGTCTGGTGCTTTTCCGGATAGGGAGCTGACTTATCTGAATTGTCGGCGGACTGCGACGAACAAAAATACTCACAAAACTCCTTCTACTCAAAGTTATTCAGAAGAACTTATAGAGTTACCTGGTTTTGTAAAAGCGGCTGGACAGAAAGGAATTTTCCGGGCTTCCAAACAGTCAATTTTTTTATATTCTAGCAAGCCGGTTTTAAATGGTAGGATTTTGAACAGAAAATGAATTTAAGTTATAAACGGTTTGTTTATTTTAAGGCACCAATGGTGTGCTTGTCACGCGCGTTGTTATACGGACTTAGTCACATGTTCCCAAATCATTCATGCTTGATAACCTCGAAAACAAACTCGATAAACCTTCTGACCGTCGTCTTTCACACTCTGTTGTACGGAGCAACCCAAGTGAGATTATCATCTGATATTGCACTTCTATCACGTAGTTGTGTCGCAAAATAGATTTCTGTTGTTTGTTTGCAATCTACACGAGTGTGCACAATAGGTTGCCTTCCTTTTTGCAATAAACCGGCTTTTAGTCTGTCTCCGTTGTTCTTACGGGGTTACAGAACCACTCAAATAGTTTATGAGATGGCATTGATGAACGTAGCAGAACAGATTGCTGTTCAATTTTTCGATATTTAGCCAAGCTCACCAAACTGTGCCAATGGTTCTGACAATAGTATTTTTACGGTGTTTAAAGCGATTCTGTCTTGAATCTATATGACATCTTTTTTGAGATTGGTCACAGCTAGTCTTAGGCACACAGCCACTACACGTCTTGTAAAGCGCTAGATGCCGTTTCGTCCTATTGGGAATTACCCACCCATCTAATCTTGCCGTATGCAGACCAATAACCTTACTCTTGCAAGCCAGAGATTTAGGCTACTGAGCCATGGGTGACGGAAGCAGACCGCCATGATTGACATCTAACTGCGATGTAGTGTGGCTCATCCTCCACTGTCATGCAGCTTATGAAGGTGCAGAGGACAGGGCTGGCCCCCAAAGCAACGACTTCCTTTGCACTCCGTTATCAATAATTGTGGAATATGAGCACTTCCCTGGATTTCTGGTGGATGTCTGACTGCATCTAGCTGCGACAACTTGTCTCAAAACTACAACAAATTTACCTGTTACTCACTAACGACTTGACGCAGTGAATGGATGAAGATGGTTGCTTCGGTTAAAGTGGTGAACATAGTATTTATTTTAAGCACATGCTGGCCTTAGTAGGGTTTCGATATAGGGATCTGTGATGAATTACACTGGTCCACCCAAGGAATAAGATGAAAGTATAGAGTGGAAGAAGTTTCGAATAGAGAACTCAGTGAGGTGTTTATTTTATCGGAAAACCCCTTCCATGCAACAACGATAACCGCTTTGTTTTGGAGGATAGCTATTTTCAAGCAGCCTTTAGTATGTCAGATAAACAAGCTTAGATGCCGGTTCCACCCAATTCACTCTAGGACGATAACGCGAACGCTGAGTAGGTTGAACGTTATTTCGTGTGTTTTGACCTCCTGCTTTATGCAAAAGTTAAGCAGCCACATAAGGACATTTTTTACCCGCCACCGTAGGTAATGTTCCTTAATAAGTTGTCTAATCTCCCTGACAACTTCCCCAGCATGTCATACAAGATTATACTAGTATGCAGGCGAAGTTCGCTAATAAAATTGTGCCTAAAATTTGTCACGTTATCGTAATTTAACTGTACTAATGCAATTGCAACTGTACCGTAGATCATCTGGCCGAGATCGGATGAATAGCAAGAACATATTTTCCAACATTTGTATACATACCTTAAGATAATAACTAAAACTGAAGAAACCAGGCAAAGATCTTCCAAATCTAAACGGCTGGATGTAACGCACTTTGTTCGTGTCTTAGCCCACTCCTAGGAAACGCGCTTTATACTTGTCGAACAATCAGGATGTGAAGCGGTTACGTTTCAAAAAACCCCAGATTCGCTTCTTCGTTTGTGGTTAGGAAATTGTTTATTCTATCCATGTCGACTTACTCGCTGTTGAGTATCAGTCACCGAACGAACTACATCTCCGAGGTTGGAAATCATTTGAGCCACATCATTTAATCTTGAATCGACGTCGTTGAAGCGTTGGAATTGAGTATCAATTTCTTTGAACCGCTTTTCCAGTTCCATACCAATACCCTATAGGATATTTGTCAAGCGATAAGGCATGGTAAGACCAAGTGAGGAAATCTCACGGACTCAAAATATGATCACAAGATTAGTAAAGTAACCTTTTGTAGATTACTGTGAAAATGTGCGCAACCGGATTGAGATGTGCATGAAAAGAGGCAAGAAAGATTGTGCTCACCCAGCCAGAGAGTTGGGTGCAATTTATAACGTTGGTCTACTTTATCAGTTGAATTAATCAAACAAGTACAGGTAAACAAGATAAGCGTGAAAAATTTTAGTGTGCGGACCCCTATTATTTCTAAAAATTGTGCCTATGTGCATTTCTTGCAGTTAGCTGATTAGATGATTTCGGCATATTAGCTTGCAATTTATGCAACTTTGCATAAATCGGGTCAACGCGGTAGCACGCATAATGCCAGAAAGCACCGAGGGACTGGCATTTCCTTCTAGAATTGGTTCAGAGCGCTACTGTTAACTGTCATAGCACGCTGCCGTAAAGAAAGCGGTGCTTTTTACCTCAGCTGTTACATCACGAAGTGCGTGTGTCATTTGGGTTCTGTAGTGATATAGTTAAATTTCCTTAGTTTTTTGTTACAATTCCCCATTACAATTTTGGTGCGTTTGTTTTACTTTTAAACCTTTTGTTGCTTGGAGTCTCGGAAGTAAATGGCTGCCTTCGCGGAAGCGAAATGTGTGCCGGATAACATGAGTGCTACTATACAGCAGATATTGATACTGAACTCTGCTATAAATCCCCTTCGTATACAATCAAGAATTTGATCTAAAAATGTTATTATCTTTACTAAGAGGAATGTAATATGTTATTTAACAGAGTGAGCGAACGATTTTAATCATTGCAAATTAATTATGAAGGCCAGCCAGTGTTTTAAAAGATCACCAGCCTGCTTTGTAATCCGTGTGCGCTGGTCTGAGCCTGTATAGGGGGACCAGGGGACGCCCGCAGTGTCCTTAGCCCTGGTGCGACTAGTGGTGGTGGCGCGGCAGCAAAGCTTCGGTAATGCGTATCGGCGTACTGTTGATACCTATATTATTAATTATACGAATGAGCGCATGTGTAAAGCTCTGCACGGAATTTGAAATTAAGCTAGTTTTGCGTGCGTAAAAGTTTGTATAAGGGGATATGGGACACTGGTTGCTAAACGGTTAAATAATTTATTATGATGTGAAATGGAGAAGTATTTTTGAAATCAGAAATGTCGCAATCAAAATCCAGTGATATAAGAAGTGCATTCCCAATGTCCAAGTCAGCCTGACGTCGACGGATAACGGTTTTTAAAGGAACAGGCGTTAGAAAAACGAACGAAGCGCTGACTAGATTGGCACGACACATGTTTGAATATTGAGCCACGATTTCGCCTGGGATTCTTGACCACTACGTGTCTGCTTGTTGAGGGAGCAGGCGGCCAGTGCCAGCAAGTATCTTAGGGTAGATATATGGTCTGAGCCATAACTCCCCAATGTTGTCTGACATTGGGATCCCCAACGGTATTTGAACATACCTAGAGCCGGCTATATTAGTTGAAACAAAATTTTGTTACCAAGTATCATTGTGTTAAAGGTATAATGTTAGCATTTTATCGATAAGATTTAATAGACTGAGCTTGAGGTTCACTTTTCTCAGGGTTGTCAAATATCTACGGGCAGCCGGTTTTTTCACTCTGTGGATATTTCTCGTTCTCTATGAAATCATGTAGAGTTTGAAATACTTCCAATGATATAATGCAGAGAGAAGTGAAACGTTGTAATTCAAGTCAAATTTATACACATGACAAATTTCATGAACCCTTGCTAAGGCTCCGGTCCATGCGTGTTGCTAACACAGTGGAAGTGTTGAATTTGTAACGATTCCTGATTTTCCCCTTAATATTAGGAGAAAGGCATTCTACATCTAATTAATTTGTTACCTTTTCGTACAACTGACAACTTTAATATGAACTTCTTTTTCCACGTTGGCTGGTAAGATGCAAAAGATCGCTGCTTATTCATTGATATGAAGGGCGCCGATATGTGTTTCGTACACCTAAGGTGTCTGCTAACATTGGCATTAAAACAGCATGCGTAGAACTAGTCATGTTGGGTCAACTAATTTCACTATTACTTCCATTGTTAATGACAGTGGAAGATAGGTCGTGCTGTGTCGCAATTAGCTTGCAAATTATTTAGCTCATGAAACGTCCCACATGGCTCATTGGCTTAAACTGATGGCCAGTTGGCTTCTGCTTCTAGCAGTCATGGGTTCGATCCTCAGTAGGAGACCGATGGATGCGCACCACTGACAAGCCCCAATAGGGCGAAACGCGTCTGGTGTGTTCCCGGACTAGGCTGTGCTATGTGGCTTGTGAAGTACTGGGATGAAAGCCTTAACAAAATTAGAACTGAGATCCTGCTACTCGCGAGGATTATGAAA
Source organism: Dicrocoelium dendriticum (assembly GCA_944474145.2). NCBI lineage: Eukaryota > Metazoa > Platyhelminthes > Trematoda > Plagiorchiida > Dicrocoeliidae > Dicrocoelium > Dicrocoelium dendriticum. Next base: position 28,686 of record CALYDF020001422.1, read on the forward strand.
TTCGAAGAGAAGATGGCGATGCAATGGCTTTTGGATGGCCTTCGAGACGATAAAGCTGATGAACGCCTGCTGTCAGAAGACGAGAAGCAACCCATTTGGGAAACAGCTTGCTCAGTGGTCAGACAAATGGAAAGCTTTGTGCAACGACTAATTCAGTATCGAAGCGCTTCTCTTTCGTGTGCTGTCCATGCGGTGAGACCTCGACTATCGCCCAAAAACAAACATTTCTTTACTGACCACAGATGCGGTGAGAAGCATGCAAATATTACTGTTTGCAGACACAAAAAGTCTACTTGTCCTAGGTGCAGAAAGGTTGGACATATTGCACGTGTATATCGCTCGACTGTGCTTCAATGCCCGATAACCCACTCTGCCTAGGGTACTGTTTCAACTGTGGCAAACACTGCTGATCACATATTTTCTATCTAATTTCGCACACAACTGCATCGCACGCAATACGATTGCCCTCGTACATTGTTGCTTTTAACACTGAAGGCCAGCCAGTAACTCTGGAGATCTATGCCGGAGTTTCGGTTACATTTATCAACAAACGAACTTCAACAGACCTGATTCTGACTCCGACTCACTCTAAACTACTATCATACACTGGATCAACACTCGATGTTTTGGGTGTGTGTGAGGTGAAAGTAAATCATATGGGCAATACGTTGACTCTTCCACTAATCGGTGTTGACACAGACGAACCTAATCTACTTGGGCGGAAGTGATTAAAGTACACGCCGGAAGAATTACAATCTGTCAAGAAGGTGGACAGTATTTCTGACTTACCTACACTCTTGAACAGCTTTGCCAGTGTTTTCGATACAAACATCTCTGTGAAATTACGTGATTTTAACGCTCGCTTGAATTTCAAGCCACAGACTCAACCGAAATTTTACTAGGCGCGGAGTCTCCCTTTCGTAATCAGTATGAGGCTAGAGTTATGGGGCTTACAAAAGGAAGGAATAAATTCACCCGTACGCCACTCTACCTGGGCTACACCCATCGTCCCTTTACAGAAGCTTGATGGCTCAGTTCGCATTTGTGGTGACTATAAACTGACGGCTAATCAATCGACCACGACGGAATCTTATCCGATTCCACGTACAGATGACCTGCACGTCAACTTTTCTGGTGGACAAAAGGTCTCGAAACTTTATCTAAACAACGCTTATTCTCAATTGGAGCTACAGAAATCCTCAAAGCAAATTACTACCATTAAAACGCACATGGGTATATTTTGATATACCCGATTAATATTCGGGATACACTCCGTGCCGGCGACCTTGCAGAGAATATTTTGAATAGGGAGCAAATATCCCAGGTGTAGACATCAGAACAAGAGTCAGCGAACAAGCTCGTTTTCGGTGGATCTCGTTAAGCTGATACACCACAAGGAATACGAATAAAATAAGTTAGAACATCAGACAGGAGTAAAGTTAAAAGGGTAAAGTTAAAAGGTCTAGGTCATCTAAATGACAAGGTCAAATGTTTGTTTTGCAAATGGTCAGTGACATGTCAGTTGCATGTTGCTCATCGGGGGTATTGTAATAGGGGGCCAGGGAAGAGAGAGAATCTGAACGAATTGTTTTTTGCACATAGGTCTGGGATCTGGAGATAAATGGTGATCGCTTCGGCTGTTGCTAATAGGCGACATCTTACCACTCGTGTGTAGCATGCAGATACGCGGTAAATTGGCTGGAAATTTTGGTGTCTGTTGATCTGGTGGTTAAAATCAACTGGATGTGCAAACACGGCGCTTGTCACTCTTTTAGTTCCACCTGCACACAGCCAACTCGGGCAATGCTCACGGATTCTATCAGACTGTCTCCTATTTGTTCTACCAATATAACTTAATCTAAAGGTACAAGTAAAGGAGTATACACAGAAAGAGGTACTTGACCGAGGAAGTCTGTCTTTGAGTTGAAGCCTTACGATTGGTGTTGAAGTAAATCTTAACCGTAAGCTTGCCGCGTAGTACGCACGGTTTATGACGTCGGATAGCCTTCTGGACATTGCCTGCACTATTCCATCCCTTTTGAACACCAACGACAGATAAATCAATTTCTTTTCAACCGAATCGGTTTTACCCCTCGATTCTCGGCACTCCATATTTCTCCGAACAATCTTCTCGGCTTAGCCGTTTCTCTCAAAAAGGCCAGTTAAGAAATTCAGCTCGTCTGAAAGTGTGTCCTTGCTACATATCCTTCTTGCTCTTTCGGGTAAACATCTAACCAAGTTCCGCTTCTAACTTAGTGGGACAAAGCTGGCAAAATATATGTACTGTCCATTCCATGCGGCTTTTCTGTGCACCCCGCGTTGGATCCACCCATCTGATCTTCTGTTAATTTGGAAGTCTAGGAGAGACATGGTACCATGACTTTCAGATTCCACGGTAAACTTAGTGTTGTCGTGCGCTGAGTTAAAATGGGATAGAATTTGCTCTGTGCAGAGTTGACTGTCTGTCACACAAAATACATCATCCACATATCGGCCGTAATAGGGTAATACGCTAATGACTCCGTTCAGGTGGTTGTTTTCTAATTTCCTCATGAATACATCGGTCAGCAGCGGTCCTAGCGGTGAGCCCATCGCTACTCCGCATTTTTGTCCGTATATTACCCCATTAAACTGAAATTGTATGTTACTAGTACACAGCGTGAGTAGCTGTTTCAACCGATTGTTCAAAAGGCAGCTGTTCAAATGATGTGCTCGAATGGTATCACCTAAACAGTCTATTTCTATTGTTGAAAACATAATGAAAGTTATCCCCGACGTTTGCGCTTACTTAGACGACTTACCGGTTACTGGTTCTATCGAAAACGAATATATGACAACACTTGCAACAGTCTCAAAACGTTTTTAGGAGAGCGGACGGAAACTCAAGGAGTCTAGATGTATCTTATTTTGTAATGCAGTTGTGTATCTGTAATTCTGATTGGACAAACACGGGTTACGTCCCCTACCAGAAATAGTTCAGAGGTTATGAGAAAATTGGAAATTCTGGTCAGGTGGAAACATTTAGCAGACTGGAATTGATCTGCATTTGTCAAGGCATTTACAGGACACCGAGTAACTGCGGAATAATCTGATGGAATTCCCCTCAGTCAGGTCAAGCCAAAAGCGCGCCAAATTGTTTGGAATCACCAAACCGGCTGCGTCCTCCAGGGGACAGTGGCAGTTAGTATTCCATTTCGATCTGGTTTTGGTTTACGCTGACTATTCTGTTGCTAACTGAAAGGGCAAGCTCTATGACAAGGCCTCGAAGGATGGGGCTGAGAAACTAACAATGTACAAAGCACGGATACATTACCAATGTCATAAGTATTTTGCTGTTTGAAAAATTAACACAAGCTCGGCCCTTGAGTCACGCCCTACCACACTGAGCTGCACGTCAGTTAACAATCTTCACAGACGGAGTTTAGGTCGGTACATAATTGTAGACTGAAAGGCACTATCATTAGGTTCGTCGATCATCAATTCATAGGCATAACTTAGCTGCTACTGCAATGACATATTGTTCAGTTCGTTATTTTTAAGTACTGTCACTTGCTGTAGCACAGACCTATGAGGATCCGTTGTCTCAATGAAAAAGTTCTTCTTCGGTAAACTCGTTTAGACAGACACCATAGTTTCGGAAATGCCCTAAACGTAAGGGTTGTCTTAATGGAGCTCTTTAATCGCACGACAACACCCGTCAATAAACTGGCGCATGAGCCCAACTTATTTCAGCCGCATTGGGAATAGGAAACTACAATACACAATGAACTAATGGATTTGATATCACCGTTGCCTACACGATTGCCAAAGCATATAACAATGGCACATCAAAGAAACACGGCCCATCGCAAGTTAGCTGCTGGAAGAATTAACTAACGACTGGGTCTGTGATATGCAAATAACCAAAAACGTATGCACATGTGCCAAATTGGATGCATTTCTGCGTTTGATATATATTACAACGCAATGAGACGTGCTGAAACTCCAATTTTTCTTCCCTAAACCGATGTCGTCCCTTAGTTGGGAACATATATTTCTAGTAGGAGATAATCCTTATTTAGTTTTTTATAGCCACAGAAATTCGGGAAGTGGGAGAATTCATTACATCGAAATGCTCAGTAGGAATGTAGCGTGAATCACTCTTTATTCCTTAAGTCAAGTGACCAACCGCCCCAGCGATGCTGACAAGAACCTCTTCGATGTTAACATTAGTCAGTGATCCCATACCCATATTTATGACGCTGTATTGTTAAGAACAAACGTTTGTTGATCTATTGTACTGCCACTTCCAAACTTCAGGTAACACTGTGCTTGAAATTATTTGGCATTTTCAATCAAGCTATAAATTATTTTTTCAAAACTATACCCATATTTGTCGTTTGCTTGGAAGTTGTTGTGAGCATGTTCAAGGAATAAGGTTGATAAGATCATCAGAACAATTTCACAGAATCAAGAGGTACATGATTTTTGCCACCAGTTATGAATTAACTACAAGCTGATTCCCATCAGTTTACCTCAGTAACGCTGGACATCTCGCTTTTCAAATCCAAAACCGGTCCTTGCCCAGGGCCGCCTCCTGCACCACCACCACGAAAGACAACTGCACGAGACTCGGCAACGCCTCGTTTACCAGTAGCTTTTGTAGATGGCTCGCGCAGGTAGTCCATAGCTTTCATATGTTCCCATTTGACCATCTCACGTTCCTTCTTCAAATCAGTGAAGCGAACACCTAAAATGCACCAAAATAGTCGACAAACCGTGTTTTCTCATCAAGGAAGCGTAGATAAAACGCCTAAGCAAGGCTATTTTGCAAACACATCAGAAATCTGTTTACCAGTAATAACCTCTCCTTTTGCTCCCCAACAGCAGGTGTTGCTTATTATCAATATTAATACAAATCAGTTATTAAAATTTGGGAGTTTAGCAGCACGAACAATATTAGACTCTGATTTTCCCACATGTGACAGCATGTTTCAGTATTCATTAAGCGCCTCCCCATAAACTTATCAGGCCAAACACAGAAATTCACCGGAAACACCATTTAACTTTACTGCTTTTATGTACACTTACTAATTCGTGTGGTCCAGCACTCGAAAGCTGCCAATAGACTGGTGTCAATTATTCCGCTGTCCGACTTGTGCATAGCTGGCCTCATTGGTTGTCTAGCAACGGTGGAGCTTCTTGCGGTGTCTAGTTCATTAGAACTTAGCAGGCAGTGAACTAAGACTTCAGGGAGCAATCAAATAGTTGCCCATTTATTTCCGTTTTAAAATTGGTGGATATCTTTGTCCTAACTATATCACAGCACAAGAGGCCTTATCAAGTAAACTCCCATCCAAACTATCAACCGACCCTAAACATTTGGTTCGGTATCTGTGTTTGAAGGAAGGCGGTATAACAATGAATTCAGAAAAGTCTCACCTACTAGTGTAGCCGACGTTTCGGGGGAAAAGGGATTTCGTTCGGTCATCATTTGAACGAATTATAAACACTTAGTTCATGGGATAAGGGAAGTAGTGCGCCTTTACGATAGACGATCTAATCCATTACTTTGAAATGAAGCCAGACGTGCTGAGCTTGGCTACAAAGTAGCTGATGTGACCTGAATGATCCGGATTAGAGTATTTAAACAATCAGTAAATAAATGTGTATATTTTCCGACTAGCAGGTACGTTCCCTTTTATGGAACGATGGTTTGTACACCGAGTTATATCATAGGTTCATTTAAGAAGTGCTTTCTGTATGTTTCCTTAGGAAAGTAATACATAACCTTAGTCGACGTTTACCATTGCCATAGGTTTATCGGGCCAGATTTTGTGCGTGCGAACGTGGATTGCTGAAAGTCAGAAACTTGGACTACATTTGACAAGGAAATAGAAGTTTGAAATAAGTTTTAAAATAGACAGGCTCTTGCTTGTCCTTAATTGCAACGGTAGTTTATTCCACCTTACCAAGAAGAAGGCTAAGCGGATACTTTGCTTGGTCCTCTGTAGGAATAGTAGCTATTTCTTATTACGAGTGAGATAGGTTGGGCCATTATGTCAAGCGGCTGATGTATGGGTTTGGAAAATTAGCGGGTGTATAAAGCTTTTGGTCGATATATCATGTACGTTGCATCAAGAACTAATAATCGACCGTTTTTATTTGTCGTGCACTTAATTAATCCAACGATCCTGACAAAACACGTCAGATTGGTGTAGCGTTAAGGTAGATTAGCAGTAGCTAAATCACCAAATCCAGTTAAATGCTATGACCAACTGTATTTTCCCGAGAAGTTCCATGTTCAGCAGACATTAAACGCTCAACTTCGTTTACCTAACATATCGTATTGGCAGAGGCATTTTTGCCGATTGCCACAAATAGGTCGATCATACGCAATAAATGTACACCAGGAAATCCAAACTATTGCAACATATGCAAGGTCAATATGCAGTGTGCGCACGGGTCATTGATCAGCTTTTTGCTACCGGGGAGGATTTTTATTTCAAATTTAGCTATTGATGTTTGCTGGGTTTGATCCAACATTAAGTTACTTAAATCACCTGAGACAATGAGCTTAGTGCAGGTAAGACACTTCTGGCTCAATACAAGGGTTAACGTAGACCAAAATCCTTGATGACGGACGCTTTCTAGAAAATTTTTCTTTCAAGCGAAATTAGTTTTGACTAATACAGCATAAAGTAGAAAATCTCCGCGTCAATTCTTTGCACGACACAACGTACGTACTACTGTACACTGGTGCGTCGACCTGAAATTATAAAAGTGTCGCAAATATACTCAGGTAAATTAGTTTTCATAGACAATCCTTCTGGCAATATTATAAGGAAGGTATTTGTACGGGCACATAGACGTAACCAGCGTTGTGTATCAAATCCCGCAGAATTACTTAGGCAAGCGAATAGCGAAAGCAACTTTCAAGAAAGTAAAATATAGTTGTTTGCTACCTGTCAGTCGCCCAGGTTTTCCTCTCTCTCGAGGAACATTACGTAGTTCAGCTTCAAGGGTGGTCATTACGGAACTAGTGACAAGTCGCCTCAGAATTTAAGTGACTGTCGGGCAAAGCCCTCATGTGAATTCATACCGGTACTGCAAACGATCGCATGGTCCTAGTTATCTAAAGTAGACTAGCAACACGATTATTTGGAATAATGCTGAACAAAGTTTGACTGTATCGCACTTTTAGAAGGAAGCTGAAATTTAAACGCTGTATTTATCAGGATTTCTCTTGTAGAAGTTTGTGAATAAATCGCTTCCTCATCGGTGCCAGTTTGAAAACAACCATACGTCTACCACTATTACAGGCTCTCAAGTAACTGCACAATGACTGGCACAAAATGCTCGAGTTTATATGCTTTATCGTGTGATCGGAACATGATTTTCGCCCCGGACACACGAGAACAAGAGAAATATGTGCTGATCTAGACACAGCAATGGTACGGTTATCCGATGTAGTTTTTAAAGCACAGTAGCGACATAGCTAAGCAAAGTAGTGCACCAACGGTTTTAAAAGAGCCTGATCTTTATCGAACTACCATTCACACCCGAACACATCATGAATCTCACCGTGGAACGTATTATTGTTTCAGTGAATAGCGCGTACAAGGCAGCTGAGCTGCGGTTGCTTACGTCAACAAGATCACTGCTTATGTGTTCCATCAAAGCACCGATAACGAAGCAGTTCAAATCTCATTTATTATGCAAAGGAACCTGTAGCGTCGGAGATAGCTATGTCGGACGCACTGGCCAAATTTAGGCCTCAAGATCAATGATCACCAGCTCGATGACGACGTTATTGAGTGAAATGAGAGAAACAGCTGGGTCGACAATCACAAGGCACTTGCTGAGCACATGCAGCCTAATCAGTCCCGATGAATCATTCCTCGTCCTGATACGCAATCACCGACCCCACATTCTCAAGCTCTATTGGAATCCATCGTGATCAATCGAGGACGGCATTGTCTGCAGAAACAGCTGAATGTGGATCTTAATCTACTGTAGCAGTTTGAGGCGCAACGATTGACTAAGGATGGACAAGCTATTCATACCATATGACCACGCTTTGTGTATCAATGTTTTCTGCGTGATTTTTGGTTGATGGGCTTGCAAGAAATGACAATGGCTGCACGGTTTAATTCTTCATATATTTCTCATGTTACTTCATCGTGCTGGTATTTTAAAAGGGTGCAAACTTCAAGACGCATGGAGAACACAGTACTTCAATACCATTCAGGTCACTATCAACGGCGATGATTAAGCGGATACATGGGTACTACCATTCAACACTGAACCAAGATTGGCACCAACGCATGAGCAGGGGTCATGCGGGTCAACTTTGTGTTTACATTTTGCTTAATATCCCTGAACACAGTGAGTGAGCAGCATCCAATTGAATAAATATAACTTATTGTCAAAATGGGCTGTATGTTTGCTGACAAAACTTGGTAGTTTGGTCACAAACGGTTCATCAACATCTGAATTGACATTGCGGGTGCAAGGGTACCGTTAGTTGCATTGTAAGTGCCTGTAGCAGGCATATATAACAGCTAATCTTTAACTTAAAGATTAGTTACTGTTGTGCTCCTCGATTTTCTGCTCATTTCGCACGCGGCTCTACTTGTACGATAAGTAGCCGTTTCAGAGAAATTATCGAGACTTTTCGAATGTTCTCCTCTTCCTGACAAAAGATGTGTGCATAGCAAACTTTTTGAGGTGAGGCTTACCACACCTATATTTACTCCGGCATCAGCCTGTTTTAAGTAGCAGGTTTCCAACTGATTTCTTTATTTCAGTGTACTTGCTTGCTAGAAACGACCGATTTCTATACTCTGTGCTTTTCAATCGGAATTAGGAATTAATAAACGCCTTTCACATCCATTACTTTATAATTCCAGATGTTTAGTGTATCCTAGACAAAAGTGCCTTTATTCTCCTCCACCCTTGTTGTGACCAGCGGTGCGGCGCGCTTTCTCAGCAGTACATCTAGGGTGGACCAATCTTTACTTTGTCAACATTGCTGTCCAACGTCAAAACTCCTATCAAAACTGTGATAGCTTTTGTACCAATTGCAGCGCGGATCAAAATGTTCTGTGCAAGTCTCCAAAAATCCTGTGCACTAAGGCATTTGCGCACAGTTCTACATTGCTTAACCCTCAATGTTCTAAACTTTATAAAAGGTTATCTATTTTTTGAGCTATATACTTTGTTAACCTGAAAGAAGTTGCATTGTCCCACCTAGTCCAAATTCTTTGTGGAATTACCCTATTTTCGTGTGTCAGGAACATGGCCTTCAGCATATTAAAACGGAATAAGGCATGTGTTGGGCAAGCCTATGGCGCCGAATAGTCTTGTTTTGTTAACAACCGGTTGAGCACAACTAAACATTGTGGTCGTAAGTTTTAATCATTTCCTACGGTCTGCTTAATATTCGACCAAGACGACTGTAAATCATGCTCCGAATATTTTGCTCGATGTGATGTTGACCTATTACTGACCGTAATGTACTTCGCTCGGCCTCACTCTGTTGCCCCGAAGATTCTACAAGCTCAATATTTGGGTTGAAAACTCGCTGGCTATTTTAAGTAAAGTTTGCAGATGGTGACCGTCCAGGCTACTTGAGTCCCACTGGTCAACTTGACCAGAGCAAACATTCAGCGCGCATTTCTTTGAAATCACCCACTTATTCCTCCACCTGTTCCTTCTTATAATCATTTCTTTGATTTTAACAGCAACTTCTCCTAGATCGTAAATGTTGATACTAGGTGTCGTGTAATACAAATCACTGCAAATGTTGGATGATTGACTGAGGAGCGGACAGCGGTGTTTTACAATACCGACGGGGAGAGACATGGCTGCATTTTCGTTTTTGCTAACAAGGCTAGCATTAGTACCGTGTAATTATGCGAAAGGCATTTCGAGAATGTTTAATGAGCTATTTTGTCCACCAAATTCGTGCAACAAATAATTTAGGTCTTGAATTTCTGTACTAAAGCCGAATTTCGGGGTGCTAGAAAGTTCCATGCAGTTTTAGCTGTTTTGAAGCTTAACATATCTTGATTAGATTCGTCGTGATAAGCCTCACTCAACGGTTACATTACATCCAGACTAGCAAAAGACGCCCACTATATCTTATTGTGACTCGGAGATATCCCGCATCCGAGAAATTATGCTGGCACCTAATGCCGTCTTACTATACCTAAACGTTGACCTAGGCCTCTGAGTCATGCTTGAGGTCAACCCACTGACCTGGCTAGTTATTGTGTGAACTATAGTGCGGAGCATGCTCCACTATCATATAGACTAGCAACGTGCAGGGGAGAGTTGTGTCCATTAGGACTGTAAATTATGTTGCATGGAACCACCAGTCCAGATTGCATGTATATCGATTCCCGATAATCGACGGTTCGTAAACAAATGTATGCCTTTAAATGGCTTGTATCGAGCCAATAAACTTCCTTCTTATTAATCAGAATTTCAAAGACATGTTAGAATGCCATTACAGTACACACGTTACGTTCCACAAGATCCTACTTAAAAACAAGTAAAATATCTATGAGTATTTGGCTGAACGACGGTAGTATCTGCCAATTTACGCTTTCTAAACTTTAGTATGATCATATACAGCTACTTCTTGCAAATATGCATTAAGCTTCATAGTACGGCACGGGTTTAACGACAAACAGTGCATCCCAGTTCATTTCGCTTGTGAGGTCCTCGTACCATTTCGCTTTGGTCCGTTCCCTTAACTGCGCCCATTTCTTCACCCTTGCTTGCTAAGTTGTGTGACACAGCATTTTGGGTTATGCCACGACCCACCTTTACTTCGAACCAATTTCACAGCTATTGATTCCAATTTCAATGCGTTCATCGTTCTCCACAATGATTACTATGCGGAGTCGATAGATCGGCTCAGCAGAACACAGCGGGTTTATAAGGCGCCTTACTCGTCTATGCTCTCAGATTCTGAGCGATCCTCGAAATATCAACGGGCAGGAAAGCAAACAAACTTTAATTTCATAGTTGGAAAAACTTACAAAATGGATTGTTTTTTGTGTTTTCACTGTTCCTTAGACTTGCGCAACGATCTCCGATTGCTTTGTACGCTTCGTAGAAGTGCCAAAAGATAATAATCGGAGGGACAAGCGGAGATCGATGAACATAGTCGTTGATCATTTGGTAGCGTTGGTAATTCCAGTAATAGGTAGAGGCACTCTCGATCTCCTCGTAGGTCTTCCTGAGAAAAAGGAAGGGAAACCGCATCAGTTGCACTTGGTCTTAGCTGGATCCCACAACGATGATAATGTTTTATCCACTTGACTGCTTTCAGTTCAAGCGGACTCAAATAGGGCTGGCTATTCAATAGGCATCTTGAACGTGTGATCATAGTGTGCCAGTTCAAAGAAAGGGCCCACTATCTAGTGCTTCGTCAAGAGGAATTATTTGGTAAAGCTGGCCTCGCGGAGGCTCTCTGCGCCGCAATCCCAGCCGCGGGATAAGAGACAGAAGATAGTGTCCTGTCAGACCGAGGTGTATTAGGACTAAATCAAGGTTAATTGTATAGGTCACATGCCATCATCTCCGGTTGTACGTTCTGAGTTGAATCCCGCCAGTTGTCCTGGCAGATTCAAACGTGCTAGCGGTCGGCACTGGCAGCTGTAATTGCACTTTCACACGCCTTTTGCGCAGCAGCTTATGCAATGATAATGGACTAATTTCATCAGCTTTTCGCGTGACTTGTCACAGGCCCACTTCAAGTCTCAAAACTGTATCACATTCTTTCGTTGCGGTCACTTAATAATCCAGTAACTCTTGTGTTTTGGCAAACTCACTGGGTTTCCATTAATGCTATATCTAATCATCGTTTATTCCACATTCAACAAGGCGTGTTGTAGCGTTGCTGCGTGGTTAGAAACAGCGCTTTATGGTGTTGATAGACTATGTACGTATTAAATGTGTTTCTCTTAAACGATAGCATCTTGCTCGCAGTTGGTACGTAACTCAGATACACTATCCGTCAAGATTACAACTTGTGGACTTCTGGTCTCCTATTGAGCGTACGTGACAGTACTACAATTGGTGATATCGTTTCAATATCATCTTTCGTGTGATCAAATTCACTAAGCATTTTCACAAATTTTCAGGAAAAATGAATCACATTGTACGCATCGCTAGACTTTGAAGTAGATGCGTTCCATATATGATTAGGTTTCATTGTTAGGCATGTTAGCTTGAATTTGTATGAAAATTCTGGAAGTAGGTTTGTGCGCTCATAAATATAAACTAAAAATAAGGAGGTCATGTATTTCCACCGATGTATGGAACGGAAAATTTGAACAGAACTTTACCGGGTTTATTGCTGTTTAGTTTACATTATGCTACATCTATTTCGGCTGAGAAGGTCGCGTCAGTGACATTATAACGCTGCCGATAACATGGTATTTACCTAATAAGTCCTCAACTGTTTTCATTTATAAATCTAATAAAAGTTTTTCCACTCCCCATGAAGTAGTCGTGGACTAGAAGGCATGAAAATGTAGGCTAGATGGATAGAAAGAAAGCACTATGTTAGGTTGCAGAAATTCTATACTAAAAATTCTACACTAAAAAATTGAAAAACAAGCCTAAGATGAAGATGATCCCGTCAAGTTCGCAACATATAAACCGCGAATAAGAGCCGCTTCCCTGTCACGACTACATATCCTAATGGTTCATTTTTGCTCCACGCCCTCTTTTGTGATTACAGCTCGTTAAAACTGCGGAATGCAATATTTGCAGTAGCTTTCATTGCGTTTCTAAAAGTGCCTTAATATACCCATTCTCACGGACTCATTTTTCGTAGTAGAATCAGTACAGGGAAGGTGGCTTAGCCCTGTGGTTTACTCTACCATTGAGCGCTCTACCTGGTTACAGATACTTAACAGAAATGTGACCTACGACACAATGTGTTACCTGGAGACTACCTGTATTCTTGCCACTGGGGGATTTCGTAACCCGGGCGACGAAATACCTTGGGAGCAGTACACGCAAAGGATAGGCTGGTGTGGTCTATGCGGCGTTATATGGCCATTTGAAGGATTGGGTACGATCATTTCAAGTCAGGAAAGCCGCCGATTATCATCCTTTCTCCACCAGCTTATCATCCAAATACTAGCTGGTAAAACGTGAGCAGAAATGTGGACTTCATTGCACGAATGGAAGTAAAGCCCTCATTCTCGTGGCTTGGTGACCACACTTGCCCGATCGAGTTCCTATAACGGACAATCCGCGACAGCGCAAAAGTAATTAACTCGTGGCGGGTACAGGGGTTAGTACTATAAATGCGTAGCTCATTTCATGTGAGTGACTTCGTGCATTCCCTGTGGAACATGTTGGATTCCATAGACTAACCCACAGTAAGTGCGTATACTGATTTATTGGGGTCTATCATGTTGTCAGAATGACCGTTCCGGTTCCATTGCTATAGGCTGGTGAGGATTTGTCAACTTACTGTTGCTTAAAACCCGTTCAGTGTTACGTCCTTCGTTCTTTCGAATAAATCCGTCAACCGATGCGTCACAGTAGGGATTTCTTCGCTTCCTTAAGATTTATCAGGCGTTATTGTTTACCACTTTGAGAAGTTGCGTGCTAATCGATCACTTGTGCACTCGTGGCTTTTTAACTGTGGTTCAGCGACATTTTGTCGCACACCTTTGGATCCATACTCCTTCGTCGTGGTTTTACTAGCTCTACTTTGTGAAACCAGTTTCCCGAATACACTCCAGTACATCCTACATTTACCCTGATTTCTAACTTCTGGGCGGTGTTTCGCCGATATCCACGTGACAAAAGTTGTCTAAATCCAAACGTCGGAGACATTGTTTGGTCTCACTCGATAGAACATTTCAACTGCTTTCGAACGAACTGTCACTCGTTCAAATCCAACATTGCTTGGTGCAGCTACAGGTCTCAAAGCAAATTCACCCGGCGCGATCCACAGGTTTAACCACGAAAATTCTTAATCACACCTTCGAGTATTTTGCCCCACGTTCAAGCCGACACGTTCAACTGGCACGCCAGAGAGGACAGCCTACAACTGCAACGTGAACACTGTGACCTTACCGATAACGTCAATAACAGAACGACCTTTAACCATAGAAGGTGAGTCATTCAAATGGTTCGTAACATTTGCTCAACAAGCGTGATGCCCGGCGTGCCACAGACTAATGACCTATGTGGATCATGTTAAGGGGGCATGTTAAGGGCATTTGTGCCGTAACTGTTGCAAGTTCTTCCATGCGAGATGCCTCCGAGTTAAACCTAGTCAGGGCAAGATATTAAACAAACCAGACTCGCTATGGTTCTGTGTGGGATGCCCAGCGATCCCACTGATAAAAAGCGTGCTCCCATTTTCTCAAAAGTATGACCCGCTACTAGCCCAATTTTAGGAAAAGGGGAGCCCCAAAATTAACTGGGTTGGGGGAAACCATACCAAACTTTGAACCCAATCCCTTCCCGTAAGTGGCTTTCCTAACCCTCCAAAAAATTGTAATAACAACCTTAAGAAACACACCTCTTGAATCCCAAACATCAAAAAGTTGCCCAAAAAAAAAACTTAGTTACAATTTGATTAAACGGTTCCCAATTTTTATCGAAGAAATTAAACTTAGGGCTATTCCAAACTTCCCGATGGCTTCCTTAAAAAAAGTGAATCCGGGTATTAGCGAAATTGGGGTACGGGTGCCTCCAAAAAAGGGTGTCCATTTAAAACAAACACCACCCCAAACGGAATAAAAAACTAAGAAGCGAAGGGAAGTTTCCTAATTGAAGGCACCACGGTTTCCCTGGGGACATTCTTCAAGTATTTAAGTAACAACCCGCAAATTGTCGCAAGTTTAAAAAAAAAACCCCCCTGACTTAACCTGGCTGTGCCCAATTTCCCAAGAATCAATTTCCACATCGATAAGAGGCGGGCAGTTGGATGACCTCAACCAGGGGGACATTATTAGTAACCTAATCCGAGTTGTATTGAAACCTGTACACGTAATGCGTATTACACGTCACCCCAACTCTAAACATTTCGGAGAAACAAGGCTTCTGCGTGTTGTTCTGAACTCCATCACTGAAAGAGAAACTATTACTCTGTCCACAGATTGTCTCAAAAAAGAACAATTCTCCCTCCGTATTTTTCCAGACCTTCCATGGGGCGAGCGCTATCGACTTAACCGCACCTGGGGGAACACCGGAAAGAAACTTCCACCAAAACCATTCTTCTCCACGGGGTTCCTGAAACTGAAGCATGTTAATAACAAGAAAAAAAAAATTAATAAAAAACAAAGTGGTGTTATATTTGTGAAACACTCTTCTTGGGATATGTTTTAGCGAAATCCGTGTCACGACTGCGCACCTCACAGATCTACAAAGAAAGTGGCGCGAGCTTGTTGAAGGTGCTCTATCTCTCAAAACATATGGTAGCGCGGGTGTTAAAAAGCTGGTACATGTTCTCTTGCACAATACCATCTGAGATGCGGCTGAAGACACACAGCCATATGCCTCATAGAGATCATATGTCTCACAAAAAAAACCACCCGAGTTTGTTTTAAAGAAAAAAAACCACCAGTGTGGTGCCCGAAAAGACCAAACAAACCGTAGAAAATTTTATTTAGCCAACACACTTTACACTTAGATGATTAGTTAAGACAGGGACTAAACGAACGAGGAATAAAAAGAAACTTTAACCCCTACCCAAAGTACAAAAAAAAAAACGGTTAGTCGTCGACCACTCACTGGTCGGCCAAAATTTACAAATGGGTTGTACAACTTCTGAAACATTGATTAAATCTGAGAAACTTTCATGTATGTTAACTAACGCCCAAGGGCTCCTCAATAAAATTACCGAACTTTGACTAAGTTAGGGTGCGAATGCTTGGGACCTAATTTCTATTACCCAAACTTGGTTAAAAAAAGAGGTGACTGATGGTTAGGGTTAGATAGCCGGAAAGTCACTCATAAGGAACGACCGCCCCAAGAAAGGAGGGGGGGTCCTACTCTACTACCGCAACGAACTACAAACTACAATTGTTTATGACCTGGAAAAACACATTACCGCCTCACTCTGGTGCCTCCTCCAAATAAAACACAACGCCACATGTCTCATAGCTATCTTTTACCCCCCCCCAACGACCACTCCGGAAATGGATGCTTGCTTGTTCCGTGGCCTAAACAAAGTAGCACGAACTAGGTAAAGACACATACTTCTCTCCGGGGACTTCAACATACACAATCTGGAGGTTATGGCATCATCAACTGAGCAGTTCAAAGCTGAGTTGCATGATCTGATCGCTACTATTCTTTTGTACTATCATGTCACCACACCAACTAGACTCAGGACAGCAAACAAACCATCTTTATTGTACCTTGTGCTCATGAATAAAGAACTCATGATTGATAAGTTATTGATGGATAGTCCATTAGTACGTAACAGACACTAAGTAATTACCACTTTATATTTTGTGTATTGTATAGATCCAACCTCTCAACACTAACTAATACATTAAAACACCACCCTCTACCGAATGAAAAAACCACCCGACCACGCTGGTTGGTAAGTATTCAAAAAAAAATCAACACATCACGGTTGGGGGGCATTAATAGATTAAACTAAAAGCTACACCAACCAAAAAACACCAAACACCCCCCTCCCTCCCACCGAAATTCCGTCCTATATTAGAAGTAGGACTCGAAGATGTCTGGCGATAAATGATGCAGCTTGTCGTGCCTACAACATGAATCCCGACTCAGCAAATTGGGCAAGTTCCCTGACCACTCGCAACCATTACTCTGAAGTTGTCCGTGAGGACAAAGTAACTAATCAACAGCGCCTAGCCAAAAAAAAACATCAAACACAAAAATAAGCTGTATAAAAATCTTTATAAAATGTTAAGTGAAATACGTAGACTCCCCCTACCTCTCGAGAGACAAAAGAGTGCATAAAAAGCAGCAAATGCCTAGCGACTTCTGTGCGCACAAAATCCCCATCTTTTAACTCACACCCCCTCTATATCTCCAAGAATATAACACACACCATAGACACTTTTTTTAAAATAAATGTTATAAACAATCCATAGTTTGTTATAAGGAATTCTCTCTCAGTGCGCGCGGATCGCTCAGAGCGTACACCACACGCCCCCGAGGACTCAGGGCAGTGTGCCACCAAAACGATTGTCACAACTCTCACAAAGCTCCTACGAGGGTTAATAAATGCAAAATATCTCCCAGTTGGGGGTAATGGTGCATTATCCCCCCTTTTTTTAACGGGGGCAGCCCTTCCGATCCATACTAACGTCCATCTACTCTCTACCCTGCCGTAGCTGAGGAAATGAAGGGAGCCGGCGCCGTTGATGGATTAAATGAACAACTGGAAAAAATCAATATCGTAGCACCAGGGCATGCATGCCTTCAACAAAGGCCGTACATCCCCACCCAACTTATTATTTGAAGGAGTGGGATGGAAGGAAAAGGAGATGGGGGGGGAGGGGATCTATTCAATCTTCTCGAATTCTTTCAATCCTTTCGCCCCCCTCATCCCACCCTACTTCCTTCACGGCTTCGGGATTGAAGGGACGGTACTTCCTTTGCTTGGTTGGTTTGGTACCTTCCTCAACCAACGAATCCTTAAAGTGGGAGTAGGGGATCACCTAACTAACATAATGTGGGATGTAGTAGGCGCCCCAGAGCGGCCAGGGTGGGGAACTTGTTTATTCTTGTTGTTAACAACCAACCTAAAATAATCAACTCCCCTAAATTTCCCCAATTCCGTCAAGACATGAAGGGCAGGGCGGGCAATAACAAACAAGCAAATGATCGACCCCAACATAATTTACTTTGATTTAATTAATGATGGGAAAAAAAGAAACTTCATTAAATCAAAGTTAAATGTGAGAAAATTGATCCACCTGACTAACAGCCCGGTGATGATTGGAAAGTAGACAACGTCCACGTTGGGGAAGGTTCGTAGGGGGGCGGGATTGGTGTGTTATGGTAGGAGGAGGTCTGGTGTACAAAAGAAGAGGAGAAGACGAGAAGAGCAATACAACAATATACTTCTCATCTGAGCCTTCGGTCGGTTTGAACCTTCAATATTTCCCCAAATGCTTAACGCCTACGTGCGACTGCAAGTGGAATATGCTATTCAGACGTGGCAGTCGAGGCAGAAACAGGATCTCGTTGCTCTCGAGACTCCTCAGCGAAGGGCCACCAAGAACATCAGGGACCTCTTTCATCTGCCCTATCAGCTTAGACTGAAATCTCTAAGAATGTACGGCAGTCGATATCGGTTTTTGCGGAGGGATCTCATAATGATTTACCAGATTCTGAAGAACTCAAACCACATTTGCTGTTCGCCGCTGGAACTGAACCACAACACTAAACTAAGAGGTCATCCTCTGGAACTGACAATTCAGTATAGCCGGCTTGAATGCCGTAGCAATTTCTTTTCTCTCCCCGTGTGCCAGCCTTGGAACGCCCTCCCTAATTATATCGTCTCTGCTCCCAATCTGGCGATATTTAAAAAAAGATTTGAAGATGCATTGTCTCACTTATATTTCATTTTATGACTTGTTAGCCAGGGGCCACAAAACGCAATCAAACGGTGTCTTGTCAAACGCCTAACCAATGGATTTGTGGATTTATACTTTTAATACGCGAACATCTCCGCTATTCCACATAAGTCCATAGTAAGTCCACCACAACGCTTTTCACTTTATTATGCAATTGATTTTCGCAATAATTTCTATCCCACGGGACTTGTTAAGCGATGCTTTTTTACCCGTAATAAACCATTGTTCCATTATTCCATTGTACTTTAAAAGACTGCCTCCGTTGCATCGAAATCAAACAGGATGGAACATACTTGCAGCGGGAACAGTTTCCTTGCGCTTATGTTCCATTCGCTTAGGTGGACTAGATATAAGTCTGAACTAGTTTTGTCAGTGGAAAACCACTATGGTCATCGCTGCCGTTTGTGAACAAATGAAGCGGAACCCTGACGGGTTAAATTAAGAAAAATACGCAGTTGTAATGGAGCAACTTACGAAAACATGGCGATGAGAAGATTGAACATGAGGATATTGGTAAGCAAGACATAAAATCCAAGCATTATCGGCACAAGCCATCGAGATGTCTTGGTGGGGCACATGTGATTTTGGCACGTGCGATCTGCAGGTATAGGGAGGGTAGACAAGAGAACAAAAGGTACACGTGCCACTTTGTCAACCAGAGGCTGAACACGCCATTACTGATATTAAGCATTAGTTGACGCCACTAAGCAAAACACGTGTATGACAGCTGCGTCCTTCTAATGGATTAGCTGAACGGAACGCGGCAGACACAGTCGATGCATTGGTAGAGTTCAAGAGGACAATTGTGATGAAATTGCTTTTCGATAAATCTCTTCAAGCGCGTACGATTAAGAAGTAGATAACCAAAACTTAGGAAGGGATATGACGAAATACGCACAAGTAAAAGAATGTCATGTGATAAGTGGAATAGTAAAATTGGGATATTATTATGTGCACTAATCAATCTCAGATTCAGAAAATTCACGATGGACTGGTAGCCCTGAAGCCGGCTAACTCCGTGAGGGCCATGGCAGTATTAGCACTTTCACGGGAGTTGTCTGCTTGCATGATTCTAGTTGTAGGCGCCTGATAGCAAGAGCCTTATTCATAGTCAGGTATGATCATTTGAGTCCGTTTGAGCATCACTTCGTGGCAAATGGGAGAAATTTAGATGAGACCTTAACCCGCCATTGACGTCCAGTGTTAATAAATTGCTCATAGATAGAACTATGGACACTCCCCTGAATTCCATGCTGTGAAGAAGCAGGACAGTGCTCTGCTATGCGTTTTGATAGAGGTCGGGTGGCGTCTCTGATATACCTAGCACTACAGTTGCAGATGAACTGATATAGTACAAAGATTCGTACTCAATCGTTAGTCTATTTGCAAGATGTTGCGTGATGATAGGAGATGACTGCAAGGATGTGATCTCAAAATCCGGAGAGGTTGCTTTTAGCACACGTAACAGCCTACTGGTAAGTTGCTCGAGGAGGTGCAACTGCATGTCATTGGTTCCGGGAGAGAGTGGATTTGCCTCTCATGGATCTCACAACAGTGATACAGTGCCGACTTTTCATCTTTTGCGAATGTTCCATTCTCAGCAGCAGAAAATTTGCATTACGGGAATAACCTGCATCATAGTATGCTTCACGGAAGAAAAATGGAGACAACAGCAAACCATCTGTTTACACGGAAACACGCAATGTCCCACCGCAGTAGTTATGATATGCGCAACTTTGTTTGCAAATTAGTGAGGTAATGAACAATGAACAATGATTTATCACGGGATAAAAGCAAGTGCTTGACACGTCCCGTAGGATGGTAGTGGTGAATATGAAATCAAAAATAGATATGGGTCATCTATCGAAAGTCTGCCGAGATGAATACTTTGATAATTAACATCAGTGTGAAATGGAAAAAAATTACCGTGCGTAAACGTTCAGAAAGACACTGCGGTGCAGTGATAGTTGAGGTAAGGAGTGAGAAAAGTAAAATATGGACGCTCACTTAGGTCATTTTGATACACAAGTCCTGTTGAAAACATGCTTGGCAAATCCACAATAGAGGATCATCATCATCATCATCATACACGTTAGCTAGAGGTGGGGAACACCTCAGCTACTGTGCCACAGTACAGAAAAAAAGGAGAGAGAAAAAAATGCAACTGGTGCAAGCTGGCTGAGCTACCGGTAACGGATGGGCATCGTTCCGGTAAACTACCAGCCGGCTGTTGTGCACCCAAAAAAATTATTATGCAAAATTATATAAGGCTGAATAATGAGATCGTGGTTGGAGGGGGAAAATAAGAAGGATGGGGTGGGACAAAGAAACTCACAGCACGAACGCCACTGAGGTCGGCTCCTTGCCATATCAGCAAGTGTGTCCAACCAAACGTGTTCATCGTATTTCGGACCCCAACCAGGGAGCCGAGACGCTCCAACTGAGGCCAGCTCAGAAGTGCGGGCCTTCATTCCTCTCGACCAAGTCATCGCTTGGCCACCCCTCCTCTTCTTCCATCCACACCCTCGGCGCGCAAACAACACAAGTCGCGGAAGTCGGTGGGCTGGCATGCGTAACACGTGGCAGAGCCATCGGAGCCTGGTGCGTGAAATAACGGTGCTGAGCGGTTCAGTTCCTTTTCCTGTACCATAAACAAGGATTCGAACACGCTCGTTGCTCACGCGGTGTTCCCACCAAATGTGAGCTAAATTATGAAGGTACCGGTGGTCGAACGTAACTAGCCTCTTCAGGTCTGCTGCTTTAAGCGGCCAGGTTTCACAACCGTACAGTAGGGTCGAACGTACTGCTGCATTGTACAATAGAGGAGCTTAAGTAATAAAATGTTGGGAGCTAAGAGCAACATCTAGTCGTTTTTTGAAAACATCCAAGGTAGGAGAGGATGCAACTGAGTCCGGGAATGCGTTCCAGGGTTGGCAAACCCTAAGGGAAAAGTAATTCCGTCGACACTCTGGACGGCTATATTGTTCCTATGCAGAGTTGCAGCTGATGACGCTTCTTTCAGAATGAGCAGAAAACGGCTTTGAAGTATTTGGACTTGCATCCATGTTCCCATCCCTTTGTTGTTGGCATGCTAATGCAAACTCAACACTGTTCAAGTTGGTTTCTCTTTTGCATCAAGGGCATGAGACTGCAGAACAGCAGGCTCAAATCAAGCGGGAACCATTTGACAATTGTAGGTTACATACGCTTAGACGCACTGGGATGATAGTTTAGAGCTGTGTTCCGAGCCACCAATGCTTCCAGATTGGAGAGTAAGCAAACGTTCGCATAAGCCATGTGTTCTGTTAGTAGATTATTTAGTAAAGGCAGACAAAGCACTATCTTGGCGTAGCAGAGCATCCGTTAAAACGAAACATTCTACCCAGACAATTCCAGTGACAAGAAACTAGTAATTTCATGACAGAATTATCCCTTGAGTTCAGAGTAACTGTGCAAAGATAATTTACCCATTTGACACATTTTATGGCCCAATAGTTTAAGCGACAAGCTGCTAGTTTATATCCTATTGTTATCACATCTCGGTGATTAAATGTGTAACTGGCAGGGTGTAGTGAGAAATCTCCCATTCTGTCGTCTCTGTACACATTCCACAAGGTAAATCCATTTGTAGTCAGTTACAGGAACTGAGCAATTTTAACCTGATTGAGGACGACGTAGATTTGTCTCGTCCAATGTCCAGGAATAAAAACATCGATTGATGTTTTGTGTAATCATGGCACAATCATGGCATTAGGTTGAGAGATTGAGTTGAGATACTGCGGTTTTCTAAACAAAGAGAAAGAATGTGAGGCGTCCAATTACGAGGGCAAACGAGGCCTTGTTAACGAGCAGACCAGGATGGATTTGGCCAAAACCTTCATGAACACTTAGTAGCAGCGGATAGTCTTACTTTTCATTTCTCTATCTGAGCAAAAACAAAAATAAATCATAATCTGACTGTTCGTCACACGAGCTTCAAGATCATATAATCCTACACTTGCAGTTTCATCCAGTTGGTATTTTCATCAGTAGTGTGTATAAATCGGATCTATCAGAATTGTAACACAACCATCAGCGGCTTGTATTGCCATCAGCAACACATGCAACTGGCGTACGGAGGAAAGTGTATTATCGTTATTATTTATAAGCTAGCTGCGATATAACGCGACTAATTCTCCGCTGCAATACAAGTTAAGAACGTTGCAGAGGACGGGATAGACCACGAAAGGGATGAGGTCCACTGAGACTAACTATCCACTACTTAACTATTATGGCGAACGGCGTCGGGCTGTCATGATGTACAAGCCAGCTATGACGAACCTCAATTAACTACATCAAAGATCACCTACCCATGAGCACATCAAAACATCCACCATAACATTTGCTAAAAATATGTCGTAAATAGCCCCTGTCAGCGTACGTCACATCTTACGGGCTAACACGAACCTCCTCAAGGTTTGTAATTTGCATGGCACTGGATGGGGTAAACCTTGACGTTCTCGTTGTACCCCGTTGCCAAGTGGCATAAGCGGCTGGCTGGCCGTTCATAGCCCTAGTAGTTTTGGCTTCGAATTCTGATATATCCAATGGAAGCGCCCTACTGATGATGCATAACAGGTTGAAAATGAAGTCTAGTGCTATTCCGAACATGTGGAGGACCATCAGATTTGGAAGCTGGTGTGACGAACTTTCAATTATTTAAAAACTCTCTTGGGTGTAGCTGTATATTAATAGTCTGTCTAAATATGTGTTCACATTTAGTGGACAATTCTGCTTCTTTAAATAATTGCCATATTGTTGTTATTAGGTAAGATTAACGCAAGAACTATATGACATTAATCTCTAATAATTTGTTCCATGCAAAACCATTCTAATGCATTTCATGACGCTATTTCCGCTACTAGGTTTCCGATACTATTTTATTATAAGCATAACGCCAGTTGCTGCACGGTCACTTTCAAAATATTGTTCAAGCATTTGAGGCAGTTGAAATAGAATCGAATTTAGGAGGACCAAAATTATGGGGATCCTAACACAGAAAATATACCCGTCTTTTAATCAAACCAGTTGGTCATAAATCGGCTACCTCTTTTGTTCACTGAAAAGTTCCACCGGGTAAAATGATCCGACACCGCACTCAAAAAACTAAAGAAAAAGCTACTAAAATTGCCACATAAATATTTTCGCTCAAGCCTTAGAGAGTGAATATAATAATTTTGATATTAAGAAAGTAATTCGACTTCTGAATCAACGTAAATTCGGCACTCAACCATAAAGTCTATACTTCACCTCGACCTCTGTTATTAAAGATGGAGCTCATTCATATGCAAGTAGAGGCAACACACAGTACACAATATTAACATTTACATGTATACAAACAAATGCGTATATAGATATCATTTAATATAAATTGTCTTGTGACGGTGCCAGTTGATATATTATTTAACTTCTACGTGCAAGTGTTCCTGTGGTCTAGACGTAAAAATCAGCTTTTGCAATGACCTGAAATCGTAACGTGTTGGATCTACGAGAACTGGCTTCATTGCTTTGTACAATGCATAAGGCCTAAAGGTGAGCAGAAGCGACTACACGTTAACGCTTTACCGATAGTCGGCTGACATGAAGTAGGTCTGAGCCCCCTGGTGGTTAACGTTAACTTACATAAATAGACCGCAGCAGTTGGCGTCATAGATGTGTACACACATGGCGTAGCTGCTGCTTTAACATGTGCACTAAAACTAAGTTTAATGAAAAATACTCTGATTGGGATAGGACTCCGTTACTTACCTTCACCTTGAAGAGCATCAAGACTGAAATCACCAAACATTTGAAAGTAGGCGGTTGTGTACATGGCAAAGATAATATCCGCGAATGTCATGTGTTTAATCTCTGAACCTGAAAGATGGATGAATTGGTAAGAATAGATCGTTAGCTAACGTTAGGGTCTTACAGACACTAGTATTAGCAACGCAGTTAGTAAAATTGTATTTATAAGGATGAATTACTCTAGTAGATTTGAAACGATTAACTAGGCGATGGTGGTAACTGGAGCTGTCATGGATAGGTTTGACCTTATCCCATTGAGGGCGGAGCTGTGGCAGCACACCTAAACTCCAAAAGGCACTGCAGTTACTTAAACGATCTGTCGTTTCATAATATGAGACTCACGTAATTACTGAAAAACCCAACTACAAGTCCTGAACAATAAGCAGATTTTGTAAAGTAGCGCTGAAATTTGATCCCCATCTATGGTCTACGTATGCCTTTAAAAACCGACCTATATTAGTGGAAAAGGAAATCTGAATATTTAAGCTGAGTACCAGGAGCAAATCAGAAAAATCTTCTCCCGCATCTAGTAAGTCAATGATAAGGCAATAAGAGTAGATGAAGATGGAAACATCTATTTATTACATTTGGAAATAACCAGTCGGTGTTTTGAAATCTTTGACAAAGCATGTGGTTGCTACATGAGTATGAATCTGGCTCACGGAGAACAAGCATTATGCTGTATAAGATTAAGATGTAGTCAAGCAAATGTCAGCGTTGAGAAATCTCTTCAAGTGACTATAATTCACTCTCACTCTACCTCTTCACGGTGGTGAGCAACCCGATGATAGTGACTGTGAATGTCTGAATGGATGAGCCTGGATCAGGTGTCACTAAATTCGACTCTTAAGCCGAATCCGGACTACTTCATCCGGCTCGTCAACTGTATCCGAATTTGCTTGCTAAAGCGTATAGAATACGAAACGTTATGATACGATGTAAATTTGACACGACACGTATTGTTGTCTGTGACCTTATACTGTTGGAATACTATCGTCAGATAGCTCGTTGTCGCTACATGTGACGCCGTAATGTCGTGCGATTTGTGACCCCATTTCGTTATAACATTGAGGTGAAAGATCACACATGAAACCCATTCATCCGTGCACCAAAATGTGTTACTGTTTAGCTCAAAACCATACACCGCAATTTTCCGTTGCTTAGCTCGCACGAAGCGAATGTCATATAAAACCGCTTATTAATACGCCATTTCTTACTATTTGTGTGATTTCGAGGACATATTTGCCAGGTAGTTGAAATGAATTGCAAAATGTTAACAAGAAATTGCACTGACACTCAAATATCGATGTTTGTACATTTTGTTATACGTACACAGGTGTAAGTAGCACTGGTATGCAGTTGAAACACAGTTTATTTATTTAGCCCCAGTAAAAAGGCTTTGCTCAATTTTCCCGATCGCGTTGTTGCTTCTATATATATTTACATTAAAAATTATTGGCAGTCTTGGTAACAAATTTTATTACCAAATGTGTCAATAAATTTTAAACCTATATATGGTGAGCGGTTATTGCACAAATGATGAATGGTTCTCTGTATTTGTTTTAATAGAATTACTCGCAAGCTTTTTTCAATATCTACTATACGTTCGGATCCATTTTCTTTCGACCTTCACCAATACTTCAATGAAAAGAAAAGCGAACACCGAATGTTGCCTTTTCTTCGTCTTTTACATTAGTTTTCGTCCTGGTTAACAACTATTTTGTACAATGTTACGCGGCTCACACTGAGCATTTAGTCAATTAGCTGGCCAGCATTCGTCATTTTTCCGTTTATACGGCCCGTGCTACTCATTTTTAAAAATAATTTTCCGGCCCACTGTGAAAACGTCGTTTGGTGACCACTAGTCTAAAGCGTGTAGCCTCCTTGATTTGCTTCCATTTTTAAATACAATATATGGTCAAGTCCAAAAGTGTCAGATAGGGTTCCTCAGTGGGCTTCTGATTATCATGTCTCTTGGAATATTGGGTAGGTATACTTGCAGGTACTGCAGACGATTCAGACTCAGATGGGGAATAGTGCAGGTTTTTTAGAGTACTATGAAACAACATGACGTGTGAACTGTGAAGGCGACAATGCATGTGGTAAACAATATCACATGTCATCTTGTGGAATATTTGTAGTTTGTGTCATTAAACGTCAAATTATTAACGGGCTGTTTTGCCTGCTACTACTAGCCGATAGTCTCCAATGCCGAAGAATTGTTTCGGATCTTGTAATCTACATGTTTATTAATAGTTTGGAGTGAACGTCTAAGGTGGTTTGCTCTGATTAGTTTTTGGTTGGAAGTTGCAAAAATAGCGAAAGATCCATCCTACACTGTCCGTAAAGTGTGCGAATAACCGGCGCAAAGCTTGAACCGCCCGAAGTAATCATTATCTTATTTTGCAGATCGCAGTACGGAACTGAGTTCTAAGCTGTGCAAACATTCCTCGATATTTGCCTGTTTCAAGGCAACAGGTGTAGGTTGATTCATATTGTAAGCAGAGTCACATAAGCATGTTGTAATTTATGTCAAATCCGTTGATCCGCAGTAGTGCGTATAAAGAGCCTCACTGACAAGATTCTTGGGATGCAGAATGAGTTATTACGCAACTTACCAAGCGTCATGTTTTCTTTTGTAAACAAACCGTTTGGGTAAGCTATAGACTGTGCAGCCACTGCGTATCCTACCATAATGACTGTCAAAATAATCATGAAGGGAATGAGATCGTTGGTTACCTAAAAATGAGAGAAATCGGAAAGATGTATTCCGTGCTTTAAAGAGACGAATGATACTTTTGTCAGTCGCTAAACATTTTTAAATATCATAACATCATGACAGCTACATTATGAGCGCTATGGATTCCGTCAAAAGTAACAACATTCATTCGTTTGGGTAATGGGTAATGGGGTAATGGGCGGTCAGATATACAACGGATGCGTATTATCGTAGGGTTATTTTCTGGTTTTGATCTGTATGACTTTACAGAAGGATCTCTAAAAATGCTGCTCCGTAGGTGACGATAAGTGAGGCGGCGCAATGTGTGGTAAAACGAACACAACTAATGCCAACACAGAAGTTAGTACGTTCAAACATCAAAAACAGCCGTGGAATCCCTGATACCTAATTATGCAGCCTACAATAGAGATGACCATCCATAGTTATGGAGAATTAATAAGGATTAGGTGCACAGGTAAACAATGACACTACTGTTGTATTTCATCATGAAATCTGAGTATCCATTGGAATTTATTCAATTACTCCCGATTTGTTAATTCCATCCAACTTGATAGCACATAATTTAACGGTCGATTTCTCATGTATGCATAAACCATCGACCTAAGATGTGCTATCAGTCACTATGTCACTTTGACGTTGACAAAATTTTCACGTTCTATCCTTGCCGCTAAGAAGAGTTGCAGTACAAACAAATAGAGTAAAATCGCAAAACTTTCCGGTCTTCTTGAGCCAGAGGTGAAAGAGCTAACTTGTAGGATAGATTATGTACGTAATCTAACCTAGTCTGATCTCAGAGTACTAGTGCAAGATGACCTTGGTTGTTTAAGGCAGACTGAGAAGACAACAAATAAAGCAATCCAGCACTCCAGTCTCATGAGTAGAGCCTACGAAAAGTTTGACGCCTATCTTTCCGCAAGCTCTTAGCGTGTATGCGAGGTTGCATACGGAAGACACTATCTAAGCGTGGCAACCCTGGCATAAGCACTACCACACTGCTTTAGGTACTGCACAACGCATGTTTCCATGGTGCATGTTTTGATGCTAGATGGAACACATCGTCCGCGACATTCAACCCGGTTTTCCTCGTCTAACATCAATCTTCCTGCATCTAGCCCTGATGGGTTCTGTTATGCCCCAATATATTGACAAGCTAGGATTCATCGTCTCCTTAAAACACGTTAAAGATATTCCTATTAAGGTGTATGAAACCTATTTTTGACTCAAACTTTGGTTCAGTACTATGCGAGCGATGTCAGCACACCGAATTTGAGGAAGCCAACAGCCACATAATCAACCATACAACTGTCTGCACAAACCTATGATGGTCAGCAACAATCCCCAACTTTTGACATTCATGGTTATCCGATACAATTCATGACACATTAGCTGCGTTTTTACTGTTAACTGGGACTACTACTCAAATGTCTGTTTTTTGGCTTAGCCCAAATCTGCAATTCAGTAGTTCTGCCACACAGAATTCTAATGCACTGAACATTTTTACCGCTGTACACACAGTTCAAAGGGTGAATTTGCGCTGCTTGCTGACGGCGATTCACTACGACCAAACGTACGAGCACCTGGTTAATACACATCAATAAGCGCAGTACGCTTGTTTAGCAATCAGCTAGTGAGTGGTTTAAACAAAAATAATGTGCGATTGACCTACATTCAAACTGGTATCTGGTCAACCTAATCGAGCTATTCAAGCAAAACGATCCAAACAAAAATATCCAAAGCTTAAGTTTTGCTGAAAATAACCACAGTGGCCTTATCAAGTAATAAGCTGCAACAGCTCGGAAAGACAAGCAGCAATTTACAAACATTATCCAAGCGAAAATCGCCGTCCTTCTCTAATTCGAAAAGCAATTTGTTATGGTTGACACAACTTCAGCTGACCAACTTCAATAACATAAGTTCGCCTGTACAAATTCACAAGCGGCTTAGTTGCAAATGTGGGAGGAACAACTTGAGCGAACTGGCAGTAAGGTCTAAACATTCTACATCATCTGATACGGTTGACAGCTCTGATTTCCCGCTGCTATGCTACACATTTTCATGTGGAAGACACGCCAATTCGGGTCACCGAATGTGGTCCTCGCATGCATTCCGATCCTTGGTGTAGAGGACAGTAATTGTGAAGTTTTCTGTTCTCTCTGCTTTTTGGTAAGTAAACAAGATGTGTAAAATGGATCCTCCGGATATGTTCACGCACACAGATGTGTTAAGTTAACCTGAATGAAATGAATCGTGATATTATCGCATGCAATCCGTTTGTTCTTCGCTAGCGGGAACTCTTAAACAAAGTGATAGGCAGCAATGGAATCAAGCAAACTGAATACGGACTACTGGAATGAGGCGGAGAACAATAAAGTCTCGCACTTTTAGACAGAAAAGGGACATAACGACGGCTCTCTAGGCGCGAACTATTTTTGTCTACTGCATAGGTTGCTCGACGAAGCCGTCTAATCAGCTGCCCATCAAGAAATCTCTTTATATTATACACAGTAATATTAGCTGCACATCGGATACATCCTATTCGCAGGACCTAAGCTAGATTACAGAGACAAACCACTCTTGTCACGTGCCTTTACATGAAACAGCTGTGAGTTCGTGGACTATGGATTACCGGTTATCATTGCTAGTAAATAAAATATGAAAAGCTTGTACTGGTAAGTTTGCGATCAATATTATTGCAACAAAATAATCATGCGTCAACATAAAGGAGCAAATACCGAATACTCTAACGAATTAGCAAGGCTATATTTGTGAAGTGTATCTAAAACCTCAAGTTCAATGACCAACTATGCTTACCAGCCTTCCTTATGTCATTAAAGTGCTTGTTCAGAAAATTTTGAATTCCGAGAATCACCAAGTTTTCTTCACTTACGAAACCAAATTGTACCATCTAAACACCACTCTCCGTTCGACACAGTTGGTGAACGAAGGACGACTGGGATCAGAACTATTGGCCTGCTTAAGTACTTAAAAATGTGTATCCTCGCTTGCCGAGAGCAATATGCAATGGCATTTGTCAATTTCCCTCTTCAGTTATCAAAACGTATGAGTGCGAACTACAACGCACCTTCTATCCCCATTGGCCGATTAAACCTCACAATCTTGAGAGAAGAGTTTATGATGCTCTATGCACGTGGTTGCTGCCTTCAGTGTTATGTGCAGCTGCCGGTAGATTAAACCCTGAGTAGCTTACCCCCAGTAAAACTTGGTACCCCACAATCAGACATAAAGCAGGTTAGCAGGCTAACACAGGTTTCTAAACTCTTAGTCGACGGACTGCGACAATTGTATGGTAGTCTTCATGTTTGCTGGATGCATGTCAGGTACAGAGGTCACAAGTTTTGTGGGAGTGTTCCAAGCCCCGCATATTACTATGTATAGACCAGTGTTATAGATTTAAAATGTGGGCTTTAGTAATAACACAATTTTACTGCGAATCTGTTTTGGTATTTGACTGTGATTGTGTGAGGCCGGAATATCAAAGTGCAACTCGGTGAAAGCGATTTTCACTACAATTTTTCAGGTCAATATTCCCGAGACGAAAAGTACAATAGGGAGAAGCTTTCCATTATGGATGTTACACACTGAACAGAATGTGTTCTGGTATAGTAAATAATACTTTCACATTTGGATCATATATTTTACTCTTGTCAGGAGGGGCTTTCAAGTTTAGTGCCATTGAAATGACAATATATTTCGAAATCAAAACACAGAGGGACAACAGATAAATGACTTATTTTATTCCACCAAATGACCTACTAAGATTTGAGAACTGATGTTATTCTTGTCATTCTTTTATTCGTTTGTGCAACCGTGTAGATGTGCCACCAGAATCGTTCTTTTTGGTGGTACGTTCTACAAATCACGGAAATACCTTGGTTCCTAAAAAGCGCTAATTTGCTGCAGCAGTGCTGTGTCCCGCAACCTTTTTACAAAAATTGTCCCTATGGATGACGAAACAGGTAGAGTGCTTTGCGCCTCAAGCAAACACAGGCAATGATCTACGTTGTACCGCACGGTATCAAACTGATCGGCTTTCTGTCAGGACTTCTAACCGCCGCAATTGAATCCAACGTGAATCGAGTAGAATTGGCTCTAGACAAAGGCTGTCTCTCTTTCCTGCCCGGGACAAAGGTCTACTTATTTGATGCTTGCGTTATGAAATGTCAGTAATCCGTTTAGGATAAAATGTAGGCAGAAGTAGTACATTTCCATCAAGTTAACCTAAAGACGGACTGCTGTAATTCACCAACTGACCTAGCTAAATTCTGGGGCAAGAATAGAAATTACCCACGGTAGGTTAAATTTCCCTTTCAGCGAAGCGAGTATGCGAATTCTAAAATTACCGGGGCTTCTGTCGCTGAGGTCAATCGTTGTATCAACCACAGATTGTGGACCATATTTGTAGTTGAAATACACCATGCAGCGCCTGAAGTGTTTGGATAGGCATCTGTGATCTTAGGCACCTCATGTGAATGGATCCGAAGTATTGTTTGACTGCGCATTCCACCTACGGTTGATAAGCACGCTTCACCAGGAGGTACCAGGTGTACGTTTTAACATCATCAATCGCAATTATGAGAACACTTACGGTTATTTATGTTATGAAGTTTTCTTTGACTGGAGCACCTTCTCTATGTACCGAAGTGGCTGACAATAACAAAACAATCGATGTGATCCGGATGCTCTCCATTCACTTTCCATCACGGCCATGGACCATGGTTAAAAGGTTGCGCTTACTACCGGTGGAATTAAGTAGATTACTTCAATGGTATAACAATAAGGACTTTTCACAAAGAAAATAAAAGTGTGTGGGCATTCTCGAATCAGTTACGACTATCCTTACGCCAGTGCAGCTGGGTGTTAATCACAAAGTGCAGGGAGGCAATGTCTGTATATTGAGTATCAAAGACCACACTACAAAACTGTGGCTGTAGAGGATTTCTTATCTTAAATGCATGTATTGAAAATGAGCATGACTGCAGCATGACTGTAGTGCTGGAGCTGGATTCTCCTGTATAAGTATTTGTGTTATCACTATCCAGACTCTGGCAGTTTGGAACAATTATCTCAGCTGGTAATTCAAGGGATAAGGTAGGACGAAGATTACCGATTCCTAATGGATGATATTTATGCATTTTTGACACATTTCACCGGAGTTGTGCGCTAAGCATACACATAATATTTACATGTATTTCCGGAGTATTATTTAATTTTTCCAATAATCATTAACTATTCACAGAAGTGATCCATTATTCATTCAATGACTCCAGCTGAGTACTTGCAACTTGATGGCTTGTTACACGGTTACTTATTTACCAATACCTTCGAAATTATCAAGCTCTGTCTCACTAACCGTACTTGATCACCGGAATGACAAGTCTAACAAATGCATCAATCACGCCAGTGTCATTCGCACATAACCCTGCCAACACGCAGATGTTGCACAAGTGTCCTGGTAGCCTATCCTGATTGTCTTTGTAAGCCGCAAACTGCACCGTTGTGAGGACCTCGAATGGTTGCCATTTAAGCCATTATGATCACATTGAGTTCCCAAAATACTTCTTGCAAGATCCTACCTACTTGTGAGAAATTTCAGGCCTTTATCAAATTGCGCCGTTACTGTTCCGACAAAAACTTCATATATATATATATATATATATATATATATAGTTTCCCTGTCCAAGAGACCCTCCTATTCAACATCCCCCGGTAACAAGAGTACTTCTCCTAATATAATAACCTATCATGTGCATGCCATAAATGCACCTGCCTGTGTCCTAGATGCCAGGATTGTCCTGTCACGGCGCCTCCAGAGGACAGTCACAGGACGCCTCAGTCACAGGCGGGAAATAGGTGGCTTGCGCTGTACCACACACAGCTCCATCCACACACCATATATCCAGTGTGAAGCCGAAGGAAGAAGACCGGGAGGTATGTGGATTGAAGCTGCGTGTTATCAACGGAGCCAGCCCAACATGCTCATCATCAGCAGTTCTATTTTATTTGTATAAAATGTGTACACAAGGTAGAGGCTGAGCTGTAGACCACTCCACACTGGATGGAACCAACCTTGAGCCCAGCACGGCCACGAAGACCACGCTGCCCAAACTCCCAGAAACCATTAGACTTCTCCTGGAGTCATTAATCAAGTTTGTGGATGTTAAATAAGTAGGCACATTCTCAGCATTTATATCAAGCGCATCTACACCGTGGATGTCAAAAAACCAACACGGCACTTGAAGTAAATAAGCACGCAAACTGACACTGAATATGCAGCAGAATGACATAACTGTGCAAAGCAAATAAAATGAAATAATTCGGACAATTCATCATGCGCACTCTCAGTCAGCAGTCTTAAGCTAGTCTGTAAATGCGCCAGGCAACGGTATTTCGACCGTCTGGCTCTCGTCAGTGGTGCATCATCAGCAAAGCCGTGGTGAGTTCCGCCCTCACGACTTCCGGATGCCAGCAGTTAGTACCGATTCGCCATAGGTGTCGACCGCGGACAAATGACTTTGATATGGCCCGACTCATCTTCGATTGCTATGTCAGTTACGAACTGTGCAGGGGACAGCAGCTAAGCCCACGAGCCAGGAATTTCCACACACCGCCTTTGCACGGCACAATGACATAGAAGCTACACGCACCAGTGATGAAAACCCAGAAGGTGAAAACAACAATGGCTGGTGCTTTTCAAGTCGAGCCTAAGTCTGATGACTAAGAGTGACCATGATGAATTATTTGAATTATAGCAACATCCCTAATTCCCATTAGCACATTGGAATACGCTTCATTCAGGCTAAAAATATGTTTATCTTTAGCATTATTCGGTGTATCCCAACTGCGATCAAGTTGCAAGTTGTAAGCAAACTAAATCTAAGTGTGAGGCACAAACAGTCCTAAAATCTTACTACTTATAAAACGCTGGAGGAAATCACTAGATGAATCAAACTAAAATCTCTGAAAAACGCATTAGAATTTCTACCCTGCGCTAATTTGCTAATTTGCTAACAAGTATTAACTTAGACGAATTAATCACAGTTTTTAAATTTACCTGATACTTTTAAGTAAATGAACCGGGAATTTCCTGTTTAGCTTAGATGCAAGTGTATGGCTGCCGCATTAATCTTTCCTCTGTGCTATTTCTTTCGATCCCCTAATCCTAGACAAATGTAGTAAATCTTTCGTTAGACACTTGCGTCCCGGGTTTGCTGTAGTCACTGTGTTCTTTTTTACTGTAATTTCTTAATTACCTAGATTCGCAAGCTGGTAGGAAAAAGTGGGTGAGGATTGTTGATGAAGAACAGAAGTTATTCATCTATGTATTTACGCGCTCAAAGTAGCGACTAAAATAACTACAAAATCTAGCCAAGTTAGAAAGTCAAACTTCGATCATATTTATAAAGAGGTAAAGTTTCATATGTCATTGGTAGCAATGTTAGCATCGTATTCTTAACAACAAATGTCGTTGTTGCAGTTTGAAGAAAGAAAATAGGCTTTTCTTACTCCGCCTTTCAAGAAATCTAACGACGTGAAACCCGAAAGACCTGACTCATTATTCAATGAAGATGTTTCCGTTGAGCGTACTTTTTCTGATTAGCATACTCTCATTACTAATTTGCACCTTTCTATTTGAGGCTAAAAGTCACCTAGGGCAGAATGACTCAGAGAAATGACGAGTGAATCATGTGTCCGTATGCGTGTAATACAAAAGGAAGATAAATATCGCCCGCTTGGAAATTTCGGTTATATTCATTGCACCCAATTAAGGAAAGCAACCGTGCATTCAAGTAGTTTTACTCGCAATCATAATTAAATATCATGGTATGAACGTCAACAGATCAGTTCAACATTTTTGAACAGGTGAATATTACTTCACTAAGAAGACTGAACACAAATAGATGGTGCATTTAAGCACCAGAACTATGTACGCGGTATTGTATGGTTGTTCGTAACCGTTGGAACATTAAGCATGTAACATCAAAAGATTGTTGTTCTCCCCAGTTAAATACTCAATCTGAGATTTACGCATGATATATTCCGTGTACTCTAAACCAAACTACAGGCTGCGTGGATCAATAGGTAAAGAATGTTGGAGCAGACGCCCAAACTTTCGCGGCGCAAGCCAGTAAAATGCCGATACATTGCCCATTATAATATAGTCGGTGAACCAAAGAGCTGAATATGCTTGCATGTTGAGGATGCGGGAATCACAACCGGTTGGACCTAACTTAGACACACAGCGTTCTCTCATATAAGAGCAAGTCGAAATAGCCCGCATAAAGGCAAACGAAAAACAACATAGCTAATAACAATGGACTAAGGAATCATGGAAAATTGATTAAAAATTTTAATGGGAATGGACACATCTGCATTTGCCATTCCAATTTATGTGTATTTTAAGTGACCGGGCACAACGATTAGTAGAAAAAACACCATGAAATATAGTGTTCCATCAATAATTGAAATACAAAGAATTCATAATTTCACTAGTGCGAAATTCCATTGGATGATTAAAAGTCGATGCAAGCGAATATATGTTTTCAATAATTTCTCCACAGGCTTGTAAGATTATATGTGGAAAAATATAAAATTTTTGACACATTTTTCCAAGAGTGGTAAATGAAATGCGTTGCCGGCGAGTCACATTCGTTTGACATATTCCTCCAATGCTTCTAGGTATATTTGTGAGACTGTATATTTGGAAGCTGACCGCAAAGTAACCTCGATCGTATGGCGTCAAAATGCTGCCAGTTCTCCTCAAGAACGGTTCCTCGGTTGTTGAAGAAAATTTGTCCTAACTTTGGAATAGTCCCATGATACTCCCGGTGATGAAGTTTTACATGCCGCTGAATTAGTCATTATTGATTTATTGCAATTGGTCGGTCTCTTCTAGTATTGTCCGCTGACTCGCTGTGCACCATGAGATTTCCGAGAGCAATTTTCTTTGGGTGGATCTAGGTTTGTTCTAACTAAGGACATTTGATCAGCGATGCTGTTAGCTATACCAATTTGATTATATTACCGCAGTGATCATTTACCTTGTTAGAACCGAACACGTGAGCAACAGAAACAGGAAATTAATTAGTAAAACCTCATCACATATGTATATAATGTTGGTCGCACTGTTTACCAGCACAAAGAAGAAGGTACACATAATATATATCATGAACAACACGTCGAGATTGGTAAGTTTAACTATTTCACCTACCATATGTTCTTGTTATTAAATTATGTACACTAATGTAGTAGGAATATTGGCTCATAGTGAATTCAGAAGCAACATAATGAAATTGAACAAGGTGGGTGACTTGCAACGCCCACGATTTCGACCGGTTTTGGAATCTGTGGATATTCTACCCGTGCTACTAGGATCTCCTTTTCTCAAATTAAGAGTATTGGACCTGCGTAGCACCTCGTTAAGATAGAACATTAGTGTTTGTAAAATAAGTCTACTGTTTTGAATCTTTACTCCTTGTAACACTGTAAATGATAACAGTGGACCTCATTGACATGGTTTTCTACACAATCCTTCTATTCTCTGTTCAAACTTGGCTTTCCGGTTCAAACTTGGCGGCTGCAAATACTTTTGCTTTCATCGAGAACGTTTACATTTCAAGTATTTGCTTTGTCCGAAGCAGGTTTAGAAAATCATTAACTAGCCAATGTCTGTTGGTCACAAAATTGAACTCCTAGGTCTTCATTATAAGCATTCAGATGAACAACAATGTAAACTCACCATTTTGCCGATCATAATCAGTTTGGGTCCAAGAGCAATGTTGAAACTGAATGTGTACATTAACCTGATATAGAAGACGAACAGACTGATTGCCAAACAAATTCGTGACACATCCAAAAATGGGTCAGTCACTATGTAGAATCGCTCGTGCAGTGAGTCCAACTGCTTCGTGTTACCAATTCGTACTAGTACATAAAGACGCAAGGCGAATCCGATGATAAACAATCCTAATCCGGTGCAGTCCAACTTATTCCATCCGTCGGATATGTACGTAGAAAAACTGATACCAGAGAGAACAGCCTAGAAATGGAGACAAGACGCATAACTAAAGCATACGGAGCGCATGACAAGAGAAATTATGGTAATTGAATTTGCTAAAGTTGAAAGTTTATAATGAATTACATTGGTATAGGAATAATGAAATTTTCGATTTGGCAACTTGCACGCGATGTTTAGCAACAATATTTCCGTGTAGTGGTAATGAATGTGTGAAGTGGAATTCGGCATGAACAACTACCATTGACTGCAAAGAGATACTTACCGAAATGTACAGTTACCGCCGACATCACTAAATCATCAAAGTCTAGCCAAAATGTACCTAGAAGATTTAGACTGATGTCTGAAAATCGAGCAGGCCTGTAGATGGATGCAAGATCTGTGCTATCCTTTTCCCCTGCGACAATTGTTGACGAGTTACAGTTTGGGTCGGAGATATTGCGCATCACGAGAGAAAAATCATTTCTTTACTTGCACATTTACGCGGGCCGTTTAAAAGATATTACGGCACATTGTAAAATAACTTGCTGAATATGTTTTTCCGTAAGTAACGCTTGGAGTCTGCCTTGTCTCCTAAGCTAGTTTCCTTATCGAGGTTTTGTAATGCAAGCACAAGCCCAATGCAGTGTATCATGGAGTTCTTTAATCGGGCCTCGTCTTCACCTCGTTTTATCAAATGCTTAAACTTATTCCAATCCAGCGTTTCTCAAGGAGGCTGTGAAAGAATTTGTTAGCTTTGTTTAGCTTTGTTCAGATTCAGTAAGCACGTTCCAGTCACTGGCCATTGCTTGTGAGCTTGTCAGCAAGTGCGTCTGCACAACACATCACATCGACCGCGCGACCACGCCGACCGCTCGGTTGACCTTGAAACCCGTAAGCTCGCCTGACCGATGTACGCCGCACTCAAAGCTGGAAAAGTGCAGAACGCCAACCACCGCAGTGGGTCAAGTAACGACACTGCGTTGAATGGCTGCAATGCAAATCCGAAAAGGCTCCAACAAAATTCATTTGCGGGTTAAACATATGCAAGCTGTAGGTAGAAATTCGTCACATCTAGACTCACTCAGACAGCCGCCACACGCCCTGAAAAGCGCTGTACGCGAGTTTCACCCTTTCGGGAATCATCAGCAGTGCGCATTCCATCGGACCCGCAACTCGACTGTTGCCAGTCCGTGGTTCAGACCACTGAGCTACGGGGAACGGCAACGGCCATCGCGAATAAGTTACCAGATGTGATAAAGCTGGTAGTTAATATAGGTTTGGCTTGCTTGCACTGTTTGGAACGGTATCATCCGGAATGTGCTAACGTGTCCAAACAACAGCTCCGAGAGCGAAATAGCTCACAAGATGCGCTTTCGTTCTTTACTGCGTGCTCGACTATCACACTGTTTAGTAGCTTCATTATTATAGTCCTAAAGCACGACGGGTTAACCACAGACGCCGAAAAGTGGATGGAGGATAAGAGGACTTCAAAGGAAGCTGGTAGACACCAGGGAGGCATAGCGGCTTCTAAGCAACAGAATGCTGCACATTCTGCTTCCCTTACATCACAAGCAGCCACGTCCTCAGCTCCGTTGTCTTCTCTAACATTTGCAGTACGCCGGGCGAATACTGACGGTACCTATGAGAGTCAGCGAATACTCATGGCGACGAAAATTCGACACCACTCGAAACGTCCGGTTAAGCATATTCCACCTGAAGCGACAAGTGCACCGTCGATGATAGAGCAGTTTAACTTGACCGCCGCTGTAATCGACCCCGACATAGCTCTAAACAAAGACTGGCATGCACTTTGGCCGAAGCAAGTTTCAGACGCGTTATACTAATCCCATGAAAAAATATTGCTTTCTACCCATCGGTCGGAATATTCCTACAATGCCCTCTACGCATTCGTGGGCTTCTAGAGACTAACTAATCTGTTTTTATACAAAAGACCAGCGCCTTTTTAATAAACTGGCCGAACTGAAAGATCTCTGAGTTTCCGGGTCATATGATGTCAGTACTATCACCGTGACGTGGTTGCACACGGGAACGATGGACGCTGAAGTTTCGCCACCGGGCACGTCGCTGATCCGGAAATATAGTCTTACAAAACGTCGGGCTGTTGAGGCGGGCGTTTGGACAAATAAACAGCTTCATATTTCGACAAATGCTCAGTGCGTATGTTCGCCCCCATGTCGAATATGCAATTCAAGCCTGGCATCCATGGATGAAACACGATCTTAATGCAGTGGAGCAGCCTCAACGCCGGGCATCTAAGAACGTAATTGGAATGCGCAATCTTTCCTACCAGGAGAGGCTGCGACGACTAGGATTTTCAGTGGAAGCTATCGCAGACTACGAAGCGACCTGGTTATGGCATACTTGATTCTGCGAGACCCACATCATGTGTGCCACCCTTGACTGCAACTCAGCAGCAATACAAACCTGAGGGGCCACTCATTAAAACTCGCAGAACAATGCAGTCGACTGGAGTGCCGCAGAAATTTCTTTTCCATTCGTGTCTGTCAC
Source organism: Dicrocoelium dendriticum (assembly GCA_944474145.2). Taxonomy (NCBI): domain Eukaryota; kingdom Metazoa; phylum Platyhelminthes; class Trematoda; order Plagiorchiida; family Dicrocoeliidae; genus Dicrocoelium; species Dicrocoelium dendriticum. The sequence continues at coordinate 68,386 of CALYDF020001422.1, forward strand.
CCGTGGAATGCTCTCCCAGAATCGGTCGTCTCTGCACCAACACTAACAGTATTTAAAAGGCGGTTGGACGAAGCACTCATCCACTTCCACTTTGTTACTTAACACAACGTCTCCATCCTACACCTGGAGTTTACCATGGAATTATTTGTTGTTAACTGTGGATGCTGTGAATCTAAGAGGACCGCAGGACTGCAGCGAAGCAAACGATAAGTCCTTATTTTCATATTTAAAGTATTAACTATTTTACTATCATTATCATTATTATTGTTATGTTGATATCCCCTGCAACTATCCAACGGGACTTTTAAAGCAACGCTTCTTAACCCGTATAAATTTACAGTTCATTGTCAAAAAGGAGGAGGGTTTATCTAGTATTACCAAAGCGACTTATATTGCGAAGTCGTGGGGGATTCAGTCTCACTGCTCGTCGACTTGATTGGGTGAGGCTTGCTGTTACAAGGCAGAGGTGCTTGATTATTTTCTTGGTGTACCGTCCCAATAATTCTACACCGAAACCGAATGCCACCTAGCGGGTGCATTAAGGTGCAGTTTATAGCAATAGTACGCTCCATAATTATCATGGGTGATTTCAAGGTACGTTGTTAAGAAACTCATGCCAAGATCTGGGAGAAATTCAAAGCTGATCTACAAGATCTCGTAAGTATTGTTCCGCTTTACAATCACATCACACTGCCTAATCGATTCAGAACAAGCAACAGGCCATCTGTGCTGGATCTTGTGTTTATCAATGAGAAGCATCTGATTGATGTGTTGCTTGTATACTGTCCACTGGGTTGCAGTGATCACGCAGTCATCAGCTTCAACTTCGTCTGCTATGCGGAATATTGGAATGAGAACGAGGAGACTGTAGGAATCACAATAAGCTACGATCGATTAGCTTAGCACCTCAGCGCTACAACTTGGTCGTGCGTTGTCGAAGAACCACGAGACTCACGTACCTTAAATTTTTTAAAAAAATTCAGTAAGGGGATTGAAGAGGCTTCAGAGATAAGCCTTCGCTAGAGGCGTAATTCATTTTCTTGCTTTAGGAGCAGAACTCGAAAATGGATGACAGTACGCAAAACAGCATGGCGAGTGTACGGAGGAGCTGCAGCTACAGCTGCTAAGAAAAGACAAAGCAGCATATCATCAGAACATCGCAAAAACCTTCAGTGCCAACCACAAACTGCTGTACAAGCACGTCAATAGCCTATGAAATGTAAGGCAAGCTCTCCCTTATCTCAGGAGGGCCGGCGGCTCAACAATAACGGCTGTGGGAGCAACAAACGCCCTGCTGATGCTATGTGCCGCAAAGTTTCTTAGGGTTTTACCATCAAACTATCTTGCAGAAATTGTGGTCTCTCCGCCAGGACTAACCCACATCACTTTTACCGCGGAGACTGTATTACAAAAGCTGACTCCACTAAGTAAACAAAGCTCGTCGGATGTCGACAGCACACGTCCAGAGGCACTGGGAGCAGCATCAAAACAACTGGCCGGATATTAGCTCAGATTTACCAGCGCCGCTTCTGACAGTATCAAGTTCCCGCTCTGTGGAAGCTTGGAATAATAACCTCAATTCAAAAAGGTGGAAGCAAAACTGAGCAGTCTAACTCCCGCGTAGTGCGCCTTCATTCTCTACTCTCCAAGATCATGAAATCCGCAGCTGCCGATGTACAGCTGTAGTAGCCCAAAATGGTAACACCAACAAGCCTGAGTAGCACGGCTTCCGTCGACAGCGGTCATGCACTACGAATTTACTACTTGCAAGAAGTAGCTGGACCGAGTGAGCTGACGCTGGAGAAGGCTCTGATGTGGTCTACCTGGATTTTTTGGAGGTTTTCGATCGTCCAGACAACCGGATACTACTCTATAAGCTCCAGCGGTACGGCATAAGCGAGCTTCTTTTAATCTGGATTGCCAACTATTTACTTCAAGAGCAATTAGTGGTCAGAGTTCGAGACTCTTTTCGGACCACATACAAGTAAAGTATGGTGCGCCCCAAGGCTCAGTATTAGGTCCCCGCTTGTTTTTGGTGTTTATTATTGATGTTGCATAAGGAATCACTACAAACTTCCAAATATTTACTGACGATATCAAAATTTGGCGCAGCATCCAAGTAAACGCCGACCAGCATCTACTTCAAGGTGATCTAGATGCGGTATTTCAATGGTCAAACCTAAAAGTTACCGCATGTAAACTGCAGTAAATGCAAGGTATTTTCCATCGGACATCAGAGCAGATACTCATGCCGGCTTAAAGCGAATGTACTGCAACAATCAACTTGTCTTAGGAGTCCTGGTTCAAGATGACTTGGTTTGCTCCAGGCAATCTGAATAGGCCTCGAAGACTGGAAACCAACACGATGGGCTGTTGTGAGGGGCGTTTGGACAAATAAACAGCTCTATATTTCGACAAATGCCCAGAGCGTATGTTTGCCCCTTGTCGAATACGCAATTCAAGCCTGGCTTCCGTGGTTGAAACACGACGTTAATGCACTGGAGCAGCGACAAGGTCTTACATCTAAGAACCTAATTGGAATGCGCAATCTTTCATACCAGTTGAGGCCGCAACGATTGGGGGATTCAGCGGAAGCTATTGCATACTTGATTCTGCAAGACCCAGCTCATGTGTGCTGTTCCTTACTGCAATTCAACACCAAAGTACCACCTGAAGTGTCGCAGAAACTTCTTTTCCATTCGTTTTTGTCACTAGTGGAATGGTCTCCCAGAATCGGTCGTCTTTGCACTGACGATAACGGTATTTAAAGAACAGTGGGATGACGCACACATCCACTAACATTTTGTCACTTAAAACTACGTTTCCATCTTACACCTGCAGTTTATCATAGATTTATTTGATGTTAACTTTGAGTGCTGTGAAACCAAGCGGTTTGCAGGACTAGAGTGGAGCAAACGCTATGAGCTTATTTCCATATTTAAATTACTAACATTTTACCATTATTCTTAGTAGCATTACTTAGATATAACTACCAACTCTCAAACAGGACTTGTAAATCAACGCTATTTAATCCGTACAAATTCATAGTTAATATTTTCATTGTACAAAACTAGATAGTCTTTAGCTTAGTGATTACAGTGAAATACATCGAGATATTTAACAAGTTATTTAGTTGAAATGCCAAACCAGAAGGAGGCAGCTAGGATACCCTTGTTTCGTTTACTCAGGAGCACTAGTTGTGCTATCAATAAACTTCCAATCAGCCAGATATTCTTAAAACCCCTCCGGGATAAACGGGAATAATTGTTATTGCTCTTGCACCATGAAGTATGATATATGTGGTTCACCAGAAACAATGTTCTCAGGATAGCGGTTATTTTGCGATTGATACCACTGAATGATTCCAAAGCAATTTGGCAAATTCCAAAAGGTTGTGAACGGAAAGACACACGAATCCAGGCTAATAATTAAAAGTGCACCTCAATATAAAATTACAAGGCTAATGATTCTAAACGCCAGGCCATGGTGTTTACTAAGCCAACAAGATGACATAACTTCCGAGTCCACGCCGACAATACATATAACCATAAATCACAAACAACTTACTCTTTGCGATTTTTAAATCATTCCTTACTTTCGCGAACGAGTTACAGGTAAATTTAACATGCCATATTGAAGCAATGCACAGTATTTTGTTAAATCCCCCTATTCATCAATCTCCTATGAATTGTTGGTTGTGTAACATTTTAGTGGTAGATTTTTTTGTTTACCCTGTGCATCTCCGGTCGAAAACGTTATTGACATGATGGAATAAGAGCAGCATGACGAATAACTTCAACTTACCCAGGCGATCTGTGGAGTGGAAGAACGTAAGATGACCATCATTTAGTGGGTACACTTAGCGGTACTTTGGGAAGCAACGAAGGAGACAGTGTTAATACTTGGGATGAATATAACCATAATACATACAATGCACAGTGTGAAGCAATTAACAAACAACATTGCAGTACTCAAACTCTCATGCGCTGGTTAAGGGGATTCAGTGTAATAGGCTACCACGGCATAACGTAATCTACCAAATGCATAGATTACCAGTACCATGTCTAGTTTGCACTGGTTAACCTGAACTCCAGTTACTCAATGATCTGCTCATCGGTTTTTTATTATTAATATCCAATGTCAAGCTAAATTTGCACTAAGCTAATCACTCAGGCCGGATAACTGTGTTGCTTACTGTAATCATTTGCAGCCGACGCTAAGAATTTTAATATAGTTCCCATAGACAACTGTACCTTAATGAAGGATAAAGTCTGCATTCGAAAAGAATAATTGCTCAGCTTGCATCGATGGGGAAAACACTTAATCCAGAGATTTGCTCAAGCTAATAACAAGTGAACACAGATTCCATAGAATAATATCTCTGATCTAACTACGCAGTTTCATCTGCATTGAGCTCATTAACTGACAATAAACCGAAGCTCATAGGTTGTTTCCCAATTGCCCTCTTCTTTCTTCTGAGTGAAGGTAACTTTTGAGATTCAAACACACCGTTTGGTGTGGCCTAGTAATACCAACCTACAAAACTTCTTGAGCTGCCTCTCGCGCTTATTTGAGGAGCCAATCGTGGTATAAGGACCAGATGAAAGATAACATACAAAAAGCGTATTGTCTTGCAATAGAAATATATTAGGCAAGTTGAATTTTCCCATCAGTACAGCTTATTCACGGAAATATCGGCGTCGAATGAACGACATTACGGAGTTTTGTTGATGAGTTTGACTGACTGCGTTCGGTTTAACGGTGATGAGCAGGATACTGTGATTTATTTTAAATGTAGTCGAACAGGTTACTACGTTGTCCCTTGCAAATTTTAAATGCATTGTTTACTTGTCTTGTACATGACTCAAGGACAGCTTTCAGGAATTTTAACACACGCCATCTTTCCTTGAGTAAACAAAAAGGAAATCGAAAGAATATGGCGGAACACTACGCAACACACAAGTCCTTCCTATGTTAGGAAATTGTGAGCAGTTCGAAATATTGGCATAAAATACGAGCTACAGTTTTCATACAGAACGTCAACCTGAATTTGGTGTAGGCTCAATAAGGTTTCCTACGTCAAAATTGTTTGTTAGCTGGTGCTATTTTGCAGGCGAAAGTTAACTGGTCTACTAGAATGCCTGCCAATAAAGATTTATTTTATTTGGCGCCTCTAGAATCAATGTTATTAGGGACAGCTGAAGTTTAATACAAGGAGTTACCTCTTTTCAAATGAAGTTGCTAATAACCTCTACATATTTTTTAACATAGCTTCGAAGGTCTTCAAAACCTATAAATGCATTTTTGACGATGAAGATAGGCATTACTGAAAGCAAAGCAATAGCCAAATCTTTTTATGCAAATCTCACACACATCTTCAGGCTGCTGTGCAAATAGTTAAGTAGTTACCAAGGAACTTGTATTTTGCTACAATTAAGACCAAACATAAGCTGGTGTTAATGGTACAGTAAGCTCACTTTAACTTGCGCCGCTAAGCGGGCATTATTTTCCTGAGTCGGGGAAGAAGGTTACGGATCTAAAAGTTTATCTATGGAATTATCTAATCAATGGAAACTGGTGTATACTTTAACAAATGCCATTCTTTCCTCCAGGTCAGCATCATGTCAATATATATCGTTGAGTTCTACCAAATTCTAACTACTTACTGTGGTGTTTCAATGCGTACGCCAAGTACGGCGTGTTTGCTAATAGTCTAGGTAAGCAATGGTATTCTAAGTTTTCCTTAGTGTTTCGTTCAATTATTGGTGTTCAGGGGTTTCATCTGCATTTTCCTGTATGGTGAAAGATTATAAATATCTAGTCAATAAATGTTATTTAGCCTGCACAGATGGATTTATTTTCAACAAAAATACAAGATAGTTTCTCCCAAACAGATGTAGAATGGTTTTGCGCTGAAATACCTGTTTAATTTCTTCAATAAACAAAGTAACAACCCAAGCAATCACAATGTACTCCACCACAGATATTCGAATTTTGAAGTCCACCAACAATAGGTAGCTGAACAGAACCAAGAAGGTCATGTAGGAAATCTGGAATCGGTAAATAGAAAAAAATGTGGATAAACAATGGTTCAGCATTACTGTGATATTCATTAACTACTAACGGAACAGTTAGTTGGGAGTTATTACGATAACTAAGCAAATATAAGCAACGTTTACTGATCTAGTATAATTGCAATAAAGGCGTTAAAGGATAGAATTGCATCAGATACAGCTTTTATGAACCAACTTTAATTTCGCTTACGAAAAGTGCTTAATAGCTCGGTCGTTTTATGCAATGCAAGTCCAGCTCTCTCAGTCCCTCATATAGTAGTCAGGTGTTTCTTATCGTCGCAAACCAGTGCAGACACAACCTTGGTGACGGAAATCATTTGACTCAAATCGTCGCTCTCAAAAATCTTTGCAAGTTTGTATACGTTAAATCGTATCACCACAACGCGGAAGATTGAGCCGGAATCTTTGGACACATTATTCGTAGTCAGGCCGCTGAGAGTAATAAAATCATTAATGATTTTAGAGGATAATCACTGTAAATTTAATAAAGACGGCACATCAATTGTTCTAACTCCGGAGGATTGACCTACAACATTCATAATGGTGAGAAAATACCCGGGTAACTTTATTGTCAAGTGGTTTACATGCTGCCTTTGCCTCCGCCATAAAAGTAATTTTCCAGCTTATCACTTTTATCCCGCATCAGATAAAAACAGCGATATTAAATGAATGACATCGCACGACTATTGTTCAATTACTAAATTGTCCTATGTAAATCGCATGGTGCCGTTTTCCTCCGAATCCAACAGCTCCTCTTTGTGCACCTAATTCATTCCATGTCCATAATATTTCCGCACCAAAGTGGGGTCGGATGTACAACTATCAATGTTTAAGCTATATTTCTAATCCTTCATCAGAGTTCGTTTGGTGGACAGTAAAAACACGAAGCACCGCGCAATCTGCTGCGTTTTAATTATTTGGACGATGAACACACCCCATTGTTCTTCTGCTTAACACGATCTTGGAGCGAATTCATATGTATGTCGGGAATGTTTCGGAAACTGTATTCAAAAATAATCAAGGATAATAAAAAGCTGAGAGTTGATGATTAAATACAGATACCGTGTATTTGATATGGGGCTTTCTTGGCGACTACAATGAGTGTTAGTCAACGATAAAGTGTTGCTTACATGTGGCGGACTTAGGACAAACCTCTTTTTAAGTTGGCTAGCTGCAACGTTTGTACAAACGTACCGGAGCATCTACGTGTAGGCGAAAAATGACTAATCGAGCAGGCATACTGTCAGAACCCTTCACATTATAAAGAGAGTAAAGTATTCGTAACTAAATGTATGCTTGTGGAAAAGTTCTGGAGGAGTATAGATAGAAGCTCGTAAATTAACCTTGGGCGTCTGATTGTACTGATCCATCAAATAACCATGAACAACTGCAATTATTTCAAGCACCCTATCCAAGCAGCAATAGATGAAGGCGGTACATCATCTCCTTTTGAAATTCCACTAGTGGAAAGCACGTGTAAACATAACCCATCAGTTTCGTTTTTCACATCATGTAGATTGATATGCATGACGTTTTCACAGACGTTACCATCGTCGTTGCGGCAGTACTCATAGATTAACGTAACTTTTCGAGCAAAAGGTGACTCAGCTGTACTGACGCCTGCTCTATTTGCGCTGCGACAAGAAGATTAGCGTCAGCGTCTGAATTTTACGACGTATCATAGCCTATTCCTTGTCATTTTAACAACTTCATCTTGGTGAAATTGCTATTTCAAAAACATAAGTTCAACGTCTATTTATTTAGTTATTATGTTGTTTGTACTTGTTTATCTGAATTACTTTAATCTCAAACAGTTGTGGCCTAGCGCATCACCCACAATCGCCACTACCAGTTATTTGATATTAAATAATTAGTCAAATTCCCTTATCTTTTTTTCGTGCACATGATGTTGGCGAAATTTGCACCTATCAAACGGGACCATTTCGTGTTCTCATGTTTTACACCAGGCAACCGATAGTAACCTCTCACCTAGGCACAAAATGTTTAAACCGATGTCCTTGTTCAAATTTCCTGCATAAAATCCTTGATACTGCAATATCATGTACCGTAAATACGAATAGATCTGTGGATTCAGAAAAGTATATCATGCTTCAACGTTCTAAAAGATTTTCGCAAAGTTATTCATAGAGAAGCCGATTAGCCTGTAATCAATTTTTTACTGCGCCACAGTTCCACGTTATAAAATGAATGTAAGCCGCTACCTTGCTGCTCACTCAAGCGTCATTAGGTTTAAAATATCATGGTACCCAGTGCCGGGGATTATCATCGATTCAAAAGTACAGGCATCCCTCTAGCAAATTTCTGTGTATCTTGTCTCTGTTTTCACTTGGATCCTTCGTTTATATGATACCAGCAACATTGTGTATCCTGGAATTCAGTTCGGAATCTACCAAGTAGTTTCGCGTCGTTAATGGCTTCCCATTGGAACACCTTATTTGCTCATTTTAAAAACACTCTGGAAAGCAAAGCAGCATGGTACACTTTGCCTTTGAATTTTCTGTTCACCATCTTCTTCACTGGGTCTGTACAGACTAGTAGTAGTCTGTCCCATAACGCGTTACCTATTAGCACTCCATCTGCTGAGACAGTGTTCAACTTTCCATTCTCCACCTGAAAAAGCCCGGAATAAAGACGAACAAGACAACATAACCCAACAATTTGCAACTCACTGTATTGTATACAAAGCGTATCACTGGGGCCATGTAAAAATCTCGAATTTGGCCAAAATACTTCATGGTCCTGTCATAGAAAGTTATAGGTTTCCTGCCCAGAAGAAAATAAATTAAGATAGATTTTGAGTGCAGGCTTTTAAGCAAAGATATTTCTCTAGCTACTCTGTTTGTGTATGCTTTCATGGGCATGAATTAAAATAGGTATGACATAGGATCGAGTGTTCAAGTGCACAAATTTGTAAACCAGCTTAAAATACACTCCGTGATTGCCTCCCCTGGTAGCTTTATTCTAATTAACCGAAACAAAACAGTCATTTTAGCTGCACCAGCTGACTAAGATATACGCCGTACCACAATGCAATTTGACACGGTTGTCTTAGTTAGACGGCCAAATATTAGGCTGGAGGAGTTGGACTCAGATATGCCAGGCTGTATTTTATTTATTATAGATATTGGGTTCGATGGACAAAATTGTTCGAACACATACGTACAAGAAAACAAAAAGCGCGTATAAAATTCAGCATTTGCGGTACAGCTTGAAAAAATACTGATTTGTAATGGATGGCCAAATTTCCAATCCTGAATGATATAAGTCAGTGTGGCCGTTACGTTTTAACACGAAATTTCATTGGGTGGGGAAATGAAGAGGTAGATGTTACGGCGTAACCCTTGCCCGATTCTCACCTGGGTTTTGTCTTTAAAGCTGTCATTTCGGTATGACCGTTGTTACTGAATAGCCATTAGATGCTTTTGTGTAGAAGTCAGTAGCTAAATAAGTTTTTGATGTATTCACGAAAGACAAATAACTCACAAGCCCGCGTGTGCATCATAGTATTTTGCGCGTTTTGTCCCAATTAATTTTCTCTTAACTTTGCAATGATTTTTAGCCCAATTTATTGGTTTAGATTTGTTCAGTTCCAGGTGAGACTTTTTGTAAATAGGTCCTGGATACTAATGTTTCGCAATGATTTCGTCGTTCGCTAAATCAGCTCCGTCCTGAACTTTGAGTGGAACGTGTAATTTACCGAGGGCAGGACGACCAAAACCTGGAGATGGCGAAACGTTACACATTTATGTGAAATCGTGCAATTTTCTCACCCCTACCCCCTAGCGGCGCGAGATTGGTATGCGCAATGTGCAAATGTGCCTAGCTATGAACGTTAATTCCCCCTTGAGGGTTGGTTAAACGCGACCCAGTTGAATAAGACAAGATTAGAATGTGGGCAATCCAGTCATTTCAAAGAACGATGCTCTCATGTTGTACGAGGTGAAGTGGGGATGAGTGGTTTAGTTTGAGTGGAAACCATTCTTGACCCAACGATGAAACAACAGTGGCGTTTTGATGTGAAATGCTGTTAATGAAATACCCATATATTTAGTAGAAGTTGCTTATAAGTTCTGAAAAATCCTATTATACGTAAGCGAAATGCATGGGAAAATGCTTCCACAATAATAACAGGCCATGCGTCTTAAATAGAACAGAGTATAGAAAGCGATTTAAAAATACGGATAACTGAGCTTTCTTGTGGTATCACATTCGAGGTAAAATTTGTCGTCCTACTTCGCTTGCTAAATAAGCACAAAATTGAGTATTATTGGTTGCATAAATGATTTCAGTAGTTGACAGCCTCTTGTAACTGTATTAGTTGAGGTTTGAGACATAGCGAGAGAAATCTATTTGGTTTTAAATAGTTGAAGGAATTTTTACCACAATCATCAGCACCGGTATCAATGCTGATGGATTCACGTAGTTTCTTACGTGCTATGAGTTAACGTTGGGGCGTCCTGATGTAGAGCATTTCAAACGAAACCGATTGAATTGTAATGTAAGCAAGGCATCATACTCAGGAGCGGTAGTATTCCTCTTTTATCAATGAACGGACTAATAGACGCATAACAGATTCCAGAAGTTGTTTGATAAGGAATGGAACTCAATATTTTTTAATATGGATAAGTGCTGTTTACAAGTTAAGCTAATGAATGTTTTGGGATGCCGAGAAAATGAAATTTGTTAACGGCCAAATGCTACTCTGATTCGTGCATCTGAGAACGGTTTTTGATCTAATGTATTTCGCAAGCAAGGATGATGACTTTCCATAAGCTGCACTAACGTTGATAGTTGCAAATACTGGTTATCTTGGTACAATCAACAAAACAGCGGTCTATAAAGTTCTAATTATATTACGTAGTTTTTCCCGTTTGATCGTACAGCGCTAACCGTGGTCAAGCTGTACAATTTAATACATGTACACAATTTTCCAACTTGTCAGTTTACTGTTCTTTTTCCGACTTGGCTGTGGTAAATACAAACGTAGCTGACCTATTCCACACGAACTGTTGAAGCTTAATGGCATAACTTTTACGATGCATCGACCAGTGGGCGACATGTGACGGTGTTGATCAATTACAATTTATCCTGGCTTTTTCGCTGTTTCATCGCCCGAGACCACTTGCTGTTTTCGGATAACTAGATCCATCTTCCTGCTAATGTGGTGCAGTGAAGAGAAATAATGCATCTAGTCTGATCTACAGCGCCTTGCGATGGTCAAAAGTCCATTAGTTCAGGTTAATATTGATGCAAAAGTGTGGGTCCAGAAAAATTAAAGCAACGTTTAATAAGACACAAGCCTTCGGTTGTAGCCGAAATCCGCCGGGAAACTTCTGCTCTTAGGTAGAAATGTCATGGCAAAGAAAAATCCGGGACAATGATTAAGCGTGAGAGCATAGGTTAGGCATATAAAGAGGTCACCGTTAATTTCTTGGATATATCTCCTACAAGAAAATAAATAACCGGGATAGCAGAGTGGATCAAAGGCGTTTTCATCGCTGGGTAACTGCGTTGTAAGTGACATCTTCCTACTGGGTAAACACACAGGCCTAATACATGCTGGTCATTTTAGCTATTGTTGGTGTGTAGGTTCACTTGTGTGCTGTTCAGGTATATTTAATATTGATCGTACTCACTAAATCGTCGAGATTTGGCAGCTTGCCCTCTCCATCAACCGAGTACTTAGCAGTATTTCGCATTATCCATCAGCTTGTTTGCATCCAACTTATGATAATAATATCGTTATTATGGCACAAATTTTTAATTTATTTTGAGTTTGGGGTTAGGTTTCCTTCACCCGACCGAGATTCTTCTACTCATAGCTTATCACCCATCTCCCAGCTTACCGAATTCAAGTTAAACGAAATAAAACGAACTGAAAGTTACTAAATTTTGTCGGCATGAAAACACTGAACTTTTCCCTTCATGCATTGCCGACGCGGATATCGTCATGGTCAATTTGTTGCCACTTCCCAAAAATGTTTGTTACCCCACCGAGTTGATCACTGACACAGTTCATCCTGTCGCGACCCACATGTGTAAACAAGTATTAAAGTGGATTTCAGTTGTCGCCATTCGCTAGCGCACTGTCTCCGAATGTCTAAACGTACCGTAATAAGGCCTTAAACACGACCACGCTTGTTGCCGAATAGGACCTTTAAATGTCTAGGTCGGTCCGGATGAGTCAGTCGCTTAATTCTCATAAATCAAACCGTAGGTAAGAAACAATTGTCAAAACAGAAGCAGCAGTCGAACTCGAAGTAATGTTGGTGAACAGCGGCACTATGTTGATCGCCTGCTGTTTATTCCACCCACATCAGAAATGACGGCGCTTGCAAGGTGCGACATCAGTATGGGTAAACAATGCATCATACAAGTTAGCTCACTGTTAGAAACGACAAAAAACCAATTTGCCTAAGATCCAAACAGTTTATCCTAGCTTCACCCAACTTATTCATCGGTCTGAAGGGCGTACAATGTCAGCTGAAACTAGTTTTCTATTATTCTTAGTGGATGAAGGATGCTCGCTTTCCAGGCCAGATTAGCGCTTATGCTTTGTTTCAACTGGCCTCAGCAAAATTCTTAGCAAGCGTGAAGTTGGTAGAGGTAGGTGAATTTGGCCATCGGGTTTGCGTCAAATAGTAAATGTAAATTTTGCCGGGTCAACTTTTGTTAACAAAACAACTAACAGACGTTCAAGTGGAAGTATAAACTAGGGTGTAAAGATTTCAGATTAAGAGAATTCTCCCAAAATCTTGCCCTCCACCGGCGAATTCATCCTACATATCTTGCGAGGTTTTGCATCACAACGCTAACACATAACAGTTAATCTAAAAAGCAAACCACGGAAATGTTGCGTCCTATTTTAAGCTTGTGAAAAGTTATAGAATTGATATGCGGTCATTCAGTAGTTCATCTCAGAATTATGAAACTTTGTTAACCTTCAGTGCCTTTCAATCAAACGAAAGGTGATGTAATTTGGTGCTAACTGCTTCCTGTTCAGCCAATTACCGGAAAGTATGGTTTTCTACAATCTCCATCTAACTAAGTTTCTTATGTATTCGTCCTATATGTGTGTCGTTGACAATGAAACCGGATGTCGATATATTTGCACTTAAAATAGTGAATGTTGCATCCGCCAGTCAAAAAGCGAGCTGCTTCATTTTAGTTTTGGTAGGAGTTTCATACACTTAGTTTTAACGCAGAAGGAAAGCGATGAGCATAACTTCAAAAACACAATATTTGCATCTTTTGGCACTGGTTGCTTGATCGGCCATCGAAACTATTATTTGGTATTCGCTTTATTGAATGCACATTGTGCATTTCCTTAGAATGTGATAAAATATCACTGCACTAATTTGCATGGCGTAAGATCAAGTAACCTAAATTCTTTATCTACTCTGGCTAGAGAAGCCATACATTATATCTACATACCGGAATCTAGAAAGCTATGATTTGCCTAACTTATTCAACCCAATGATTTTTTGTCCTTTTATTGCTCATAGCTTAACATATCCAAAGAACGACATTTAGATTGCAAAATATTACAATATGCTATTGTAAGCATGTTATGACGTCTTTTGCGACATGGACAACCTAAATGTAATCGGAAGAATAGTAAGATATAGGAACTACCTATTCAACATTTTGCAAGATACCTGAAACCGATCGGAAATTCATGATTTCCGAAAGTTTTGAAAATAACCGTTTGGTATAGTTTGTGGGCAACGTTTCGCTTTCGAAACAAAAGCTTCCTCAGGCCGATTGAATCAGTCGAGTTTTAGTATAGCACTTATAGCGAACTGGGTTGAAAATCGCGACGAATGGGATGTAGGCAGAAGGTCAATCGCGTTAAAGATCAACCCATCACTCCAAAGCTTGCATGGAACGGACACAAGTGGTCCGCGTTACAAGGTCATACACGTTAGTCCATTTAATGATAGTTGCGGGATGATGTGATGTTCATTCGCTGCGCTGGATCCGACCGCCGGCGCTCCTCAGACTTGTCGGATTAACACAGCTCGCCACACGCTCGAAAGCACTGCCAAGCCCATTCTGTTCACGAAGTTGTTCACTTTGTTACTCTAAACCGCCTCAGCATTCAACCTCGGGAATTGATCGCAACCCCTTTCTAACGATTTTGACTTTTTCCAAGTCGATCTCATACGCTGTATCTATCGCGTGCATCGCTCCCGCCGAGCTCCTTATTAAAGCCATATATTAAAGCTCGTTTCTCGGTGACCGTGTTATGCGTCACTTGATGCTGCGTACGTAAACAAAAATGGCTGCGTTTTCGCTCGGATTTGTTCATTGGCAACGTTAATTTGAAATATCAGACAACTGATCAAATGGCTATAGAATGGGACAGTTAGACGAACAGTGTAATACCGAGGACCCCAATGACTACTAATATGCATGATGGCAGGTAGGAATTCATTGCACTAAACCAAGTCAAACAGCCATCACACGCTCAGAAAAGCACTGGACGCCTGTTTCTTCTTGTCGGGAATAGTTAACATTGTGCACTTTATCTGACCCCCTTGGGGCTGAAGCCCGTAAAGCAACTGGCGCCAGCTTGTGATTGACACTACTAAGCTAGGGGAGATGGTTGCGACCATGGTGACAGTTAATTTTCGTGATGGAGAGTCTCTCACTACTCAATAAATATAGATGTATATAAGAGTTGAATGGTATAGGTAGAAGTTCCTCACATCTAGATGTGATGAATTTCCAGGCAATCTAAACCTGGTAACAAACATGTGGGCCTGTTACGACAGGTGTTCGGACAAGTTGATCGCTCTATTTCCCGGCAGATGCTTAGTGAATATATTTGTCCTGATGTCTAATACGCAATTCAAGGCTGGAACCCATGGCTAAAACGCGACCTTACTTCATTGGAGCAACCCCGACTTCAAGCATCAAATTGCGTTTCTGGAATGTATCATCTTCCGTACGATGAAAGTCTGGAAAGATTGGAGGTATTCAGCAGACGTTACCGCCGTTTACGCGGTGAATTGATAATGGTGTACCTACTTCTGCATGAGCCACATTATTTGTGCGCTTTGTACGGCAACACAGCAGTAATACCAACTCGAGAGCTCACTCACTAAAAGTGATAAAAGCTACAGCCGCATGGATTGCCGCAGGAATTTCTTTTCCCTATTACTTGTTTAGGCTCAACATGCCAGCTGCTTTTCAAAGGTAGATGATATTGTTTATTATCGAAGCACACTCCTGTCAGGCAACGATGGACAGGCCAATGTTGCACTTTTGGAGTCACTGTTCTCTAGTGCATTCTAATTTGTTTCTGCCCAGTATACCATGGTGTAGCAAGACAGATAGTTCCCTAATTTGTCCGGTCTACGTTGCTCTTCTATCAATCCCAACCACAGTGTATTATTGGATTTCCACTTGAGTTAGAAATATGCTACACACGCTTTGTCCCAAACTCACGGTCTGAATGCAGCTAGTTATTGTATAAACATTTCAGCACTTAGCAACCATTGCAGCTGTTATCCATCTTCACACAGCAGTCACATCTTACTGTGCGTTTACATACTAATCCACACGCAATCCAGTGTCGCCGAGAAATTAGTAGGCGGTATTTGTGTGACCAGGCTGCATTCAAATAACAGACTGCTGGGTAATATACTCAGTAGCAGACTGGCATACTTATAAGTAACCTGTGAATTTGCCATATTCTCGTGGTGGTTGCACATCTGTCAACGCGTCACGCCTGTCAGCTCTACTGAATGTGCAACCCAACCATCTGTTGCTGTCCTCTGCAGGGATAAAATTTCCGCTGCACGTGCAAAGTTTCACTCGTAACTATCTGAAAACTACCTGCCTCCAGTGCTTCAGAATCTGAATGAATAAGGTTTTAAAGAATACTCTTTAAGGTAAGTATTAAAATCAACCAGCCCCTAATTTAAAACGGATGTGCTGCTGAAATCCTAAAGGCTACACACATTATCTAGAATCTGACACATTTATCTTTGTCTCTTAGCTTAATGGTGGTGTTCCGAGAGGAACAATCGATGGTATGTTTGTGATAAAAAGTACTAGTAAGTAAACATATAAATTTCTATGATTAATTTATTTTTCTGTTATTCATACATGTGCAGAGCCATACATATTGAAATTCGTATCCGCTCAAGTAAAAGGCATCATTACCGTCGAAACCTCGATTGCTATCCGGTAATATTCTACGTGCCCAAATTCAGTGTTTAACATCCTTTGGTACTTTTGGATTTTACACCAACCGTTACTCAGGCAATTTTGCTAACGGTGTGATAAGAGAAAGCCTTCTTCAGTTATTGGGTTTCAGCTATATCAATAGTAAAGTGATAGTGGCTGCAGTGATCGAGTACCAGCAAGTACGTCTGTATGGAATATTCTTAAACACTATGAACTTTGATTCTCCCAAAAGGGCCCGATAGGTATTAAAGACAGGCAGGGTGTGCCACATTTACTTGACGTTTCTGAAGATGTTGAGTGCTCACTGAGCCATAAAACCCACGGCACAGTGCGGCTTAGATGGTTACGTGCATGCTCTACCTTCAAATTTTCTATAAATCACTGCTGAGCTAAATATAGGGCGTGCTACCAATACATTGAAGGATCACACACACCTGCAGAGTGATCTAGATGAAGCGTACATATGGTCCACCGATAAGTTGCCCTAGTTCAACTCTTCCATGTACAAATTGGTAAGCACACGCTATCGGAGTACTAAAACTACTGGCTAGGGTCACAAATTCTACCGCACGCTCCTCGTGAGGTTGATCTTGGTGTGCTCCGGCCAGATGACCTCGGATTAAAGAGGCAGACCAAAAGGTATCAGAAAAAGCAGAGCACTACCTCGGCCTCCTGAGTAAGAACTGCGGGAAGTTTAACACCAGTCTCCGAAGATGCCTGGCGCAAACGTCAATCTGCAAGCAGAATCCGCTATGTGAGAGTGGCAACCTTGGCAGAAGCGCCACTTCAAGGCACTCGACAAAGAACATCAGGGGTTTGGCCCACCTTCCATTCTAATTCAGGCTGAAAATCAAAGTTTTACAGCTTACCTTATCGACGTTTATGGAGCGGTCTCATAATAATGCATCTGATCATAAAATATTCCTGTCACTCTTGCCACCATATTTCAAAACTTAGCGGAAACACATCTCTGTGATGCCATCAGTTTAAGCTGGACACGTAGTACTGCTGACTGGAATGTCAAAGCAACTATTCCTCTCATGTATTGGCACAAGCATTTAAAGCCCTCCCAGCGCAGGTAATTAATTCGTCCTCATTACCACTATACAAAAACAACTTTACCATATACGGACATATTTAAACTAGGTAATGTAACCCATGTCATCATCATCATCATACACGTTAGATAGAGTTGGGGAACACCTCAGCTACTGTGCCGCAATACAAAGAAAAAAGGAGAGAAAAAAAGAATGCAACTAATGCAAGCCGGCTGAGCTACCGGTAACGGATGGGCAGCGTTCTGCTAAGCTACCAGTCGGCTACTGTGCATCAAAAAAATACTATGCAAAATTATAAAAGACTAAATAATGAGATGGTGGTTGGAGCGGGAGGCTGAGAGGGGTGGGTGGGACAAAGAAACTCACAGCACGAACGCCACTGAGGTCGGCTCCTTGCCATATCAGCAAGTGTGTCCAACCAAACGTGTTCATCGTCTTTCGGACCCCAACCAGGGAGCCGAGACGCTCCAACCGAGGCCAGCTCAGAAGTGAGGGCCTTCATTCCTCTCGACCAAGTCATGGCTTGGCCATCCCTCCTCTTCTTCCATCCACACCCTCGGCGCGCAAACAACACACGTCGCGGAAGTCGGTGGGCTGGCATGCGTAACACGTGACCCAGCCATCGGAGCCTGGTGCGTGAAATAACGGTGCTGAGCGGTTCAGTTCCTTTTCCTGTGCCATAAACAAGGCGTCGAACACGCTCGTTGCTCACGCGGTGTTCCCACCAAATGTGAGCTAAATTATGAAGGTACCGGTGGTCGAACGTAACTAGCCTCTTCATGTCCGCTGCTTTAAGCGGCCAGGTTTCACAACCGTACAGTAGTGTCGAACGTACGGCTGCATTGTACACTCTACCCTTCAGGGCAAGATTGATGTCGCGCCGGCGCTACAAGTGGCGAAGTTTAGCAAAAGCACCCCGAGCTTTTGCTATACGGTTCGTGATCTCATCCTCAATCCGACGGGCACTGATACAACTTCCCAGGTAGTTGAATTTTTGAACGACTTCTAGCTGATACCCACCAACGGTCAGCGTAGGAGGCGGTCCAGACCAATCTTGGAGGAACGCTTTGCACTTCGAGGGTGCGAAGCAAAGCCCGAAGTGACGGACAGCTAGTGCTAATCTGTCCAGTGCCGCTTGACACGTTTGTGAGCTGTCACAGATGAGGGAAATATCATCAGCATACTCTAAATCAAGAAGTCGTTCTCCTGGGAGTAGCTCCACACCTTCTAAGTCGTGTCCTGTAAACGCGATTTCCATGACTTCGTCAACAGCGAATTTGAAGAGGAAAGTTGACAGCAGGCATCCTTGTCTCACACCGCTGGAGATATAAAAGGGCGACGACAACTTGTCGTAAGCCCTCACCCTTCCCTAGCTACGCGCATATAATACTCGGGTAATATTCACATATTTCTCAGGTACACCTTTCTTGAGTAGACAGTCCCAAAGTGCATGTCTATCCACAGAATCGAATGCACCTTTGATATCGAGGAACACGACAACGGTGGGCCGCCAATATATGTGACGGTTCTCCAACAACTGACGCAAGGTGAAGAAGTGGTCAATAAAGCCACGACCTCCACGAAATCCAGCTTGCTCTTCACGAATCTGGCTTTCACGAGTGCTAGTCAGTCTGTGAAGGATGACAGAGGCAAGCAATTTGGAGTCGATGGAGATCAGACTGATTTATCTATGGTTGCCGCTTTCCGATCGTGAGCCTCCCTTGAAAATATAACCCATGTCCGAGAGATGATTGCATGAGTGTAGGATGATGGAAGGTGCCATAAGCCTCTTATACGTCAAGCAGAAATAACTTCGCGTTGGATATTGCGAACCACTTGGTGGGTCCTTTAACTTGCACGATATTTTGATGACAGTGTTTTAAGCATGTAATTTGCACTCTAAACATCTTACGGGAATTTTTAAGCATTTGTTATTTTTACTTATAGCCAACTATTGTCCATTGCTTCCCTATGTAGAACAGTCTCGAAGTGCGTACATGCCTGCGGGATCAGCTGCTGGCCTACCAGATGTAAAGCAAATTGGGTGGGTTCGCAGCCACCTCCTGAAACAAAACGACAGGCAGCCGGAGATAGTATCCGGCTATAAGAATGACGGAAACTTCCCCTACAAAAATGGAATCTGCAGCATATCTTCATGCCTATACGTTTCTCACGGGGTACCTGCAACACTGTGTGGGTTTAGGATGAACCAACAGCAGGGTGGTAAAAGTGCGCGTAAGATTTTTGTAGATAGTTTAATTATGTAGAGATTTACGTCTGAATTAGTTCCTTCCGTCTTACATAAGACGTTCAATAAAAACACTGTTTAGTCACGGAATTTTAAAATGTATTCCGAACATCAGCAAAACTTTTCTGAGAAATTCGGTAGGGTAGCGGTAAAGACATCGGCCTGTGGCTAAGAAACCACGTGATCTGCACCAAAATATTCTATACAGGAGAGGGACTATTCCTGGCATGTAGTGTTTTGATTATGTGGCAGTGGAAGCAATCATAAAGGCACGACCAATTAGTAGTTTCCGTATGTAACGAATCGACAATTTTTGCGTCGGCTAAAAGCAAAGCAGTACAAGTGGTTTTAACATGTACATTGCAAAGGTGAATATTTATATATACATATATATATAATATATATATATATGATATATATATATATACTATTCCGTGTTTGAGCGATTAACCCAGTTCGGTTGTGTTTCATACTTATAGTGTTCGTTTCTAGCCTAGCAGCAAGTAGATGATTTCAGTGGTGATCTCCGCCATCCCAGTTTCTATTCGGATGGTCGTTAACTGGTATTTTCTTCCACTCATGGCTTAAATCAACTCAATCCGGCAATATTTTTCCAAAACAAACAAGGCCGACAATGACGACATGAAATCTATTGCACGAGACAATCAAATTGTAAAGGAGTAATGGCAGAACAATTTCGCATATATCTTGACATCATTGTACGGTGCAAGCGGCTAAGTTGCAACAGCTTATAAGATAACTTGTGCCGCTTTCTTAAACATAAGATGAAAAATAACCTATTCGTTCTCCCTTTGATGTTTTAAAGTGCTAGGAATACTACCTCGTATTATAGCGTAAATTTGTATTAGAAGTAAACTATCATATTGCTAGTATCGAGCTGGAGGGGATCAGCCTGCAACAATGTGCGATTGGCCACCTAAACTCAAAGTAGCCTTCAAGAATGATCATGAGTCAATGTTATTGGGTAGACAGCATATTCTGCTGCGCCTGTAAGTTGTTGACCCTGGTAAAACTGTATTGCATCATAAAATTTTAGCTGTCAATTTCCAACAGAGAAAATTAGTGTTCGGCTGGTTCCGCTAGGAGTCTTGTATGTGGGTCGCAGTAAATGGACATGATGAATTTTCAGTTGTGCACTCGTCATCTTTATAAAACAAACTCGTCTCAACCCAAAGGTCAGTGTGCGGCATCCATAGGAACTCGAACAACACCGGAAATTCTGTGGCTTGCCCACAAGTGGCACATTTACTCTCTGTTTTTTACAGCACAACACAAGTTCACTCACAGTATCCGGGTTTTAATGTATTATTCTCCTCCTCTAGATAGGATTGATTACTGCTGTAATTAAAGATGATGTATATAAGTTCAGTTGTTGAAAAAGAACAATAAACTCTCAAATGGCGTTTAGGGCAAAAGCAGAAACTGCTGCTTCCTCAGCCCGCGTCCATAGCGTTAAAACATCCCCGCGAAATGCTGCACAGGTCACGCAATGAAGCCCCAAGTCGCACACATCAGTTATTATGCCACTGACTAGAGGTCCCTTTCTGAGTTGGATTAACGAAACAGCTATACTGAATCAATCAGGCAGAGCTGCGATTGTGGTCAACTGGTACACTTTTTGGCGGATTCCGGCTGCAGTCTTGCCGGCACTAACGAGCGTACCAATGGTCCAAGCAATAACCTAGAGTTATACATGATTTCGAAATGTATGTCCCCAAACACACATTGTGATATTTAATGAGTTTAAGTCGATCATATTCGGAGGCAGAAATCATCCTGCATGAAGTAATTAACGCAGCCAATAGGATATTTTTGTTGTGCAGACTCGGCTTTGATAACAGACTTGTCACCAATACAGATGGAAATTGGGTGTTGCCCGCGCAAAACACTGCACTTCAATTTGAATTTCGGATCACATTGAGATTGCGCGTCGCAGTCCAATCGCACGTGTAATCCAAAATTGACACCCCAATTAGTCTCTTACCATTGTGCCAAGCTTTGCCCGCCGTGACCCGATAGCCAAAGCTTAGGGGTTACGGCTACCATTCCAATGATCGCGGGTTCAATGCCTGTTATCTCCACCTTATGAAATTAAATGACATCGAAAAGCGTCATGGTTGTGCAGTGATTTCGGGCGAGCAACACCCAATTTCCATTTGCTTTGACTACGGTCCCAGTGATCGCAGTGTCCAAGGTTCACTTCAAAGTGAATCGCGGTTCATATTGAGATTGCGCGTAGCAATCCAATCACATAACGTTTAGTCCAAAAGTGACTACAAATGGTGCATACGAAGTAGGTATCATTCACAAGGCTTACTTGACAACGAGTCTGGATTCTAAGGACTTCATATCGGTAGTTTGGTCCCTCCGTCTGTTTGTCATGCTTCTCGATACTTATCAACGTCAGTGAGATGCAGATGGCATATATATCTTTAGAAAATTTGAGGGCCCAAATCACAGCACTGAAGGCTATCCGTTAATGCATTGCGTAATACAAGTGTAAAGGACATAGGTGTGCTCTGATGCTGCGTTTTGAATTCGGTGGCCAACACGGATAGGCCACACAGAAACGGACTTAACATGCTTTGGATGCGCAAACGCAGCTTCCACACTTGTTCCCAAGTGATCGCTACTGGTGTATTCCCTTCAATTGTAAGACCATTGCTAGAGTACGGCTAACCGGAGTATTGGCTAATCATCCGTGGTTAGGTGTCGAGACTTCAACTTGCTCAGCATATGGCTACCCAGTCCGTTCGTTGAGGCCCTCCTTGCGGTCAGTAACTTTCGTAAGAGAATTCTTTCTATATGGAACTTTGCGCAGCCGAACTATCTTGATGATGCGTAATAATAAATGACGTTAATTCACTGTGTGCCTAATTTTATATCGATGAATCCGCAAAAGTCGTTTTGTACTAGACTAGTCAACTTCAGCATTTATCATTCAAGTCAAACAAGTTGAAACTTTAGTGACACCGCAACGCATACTTCACTACACCAGGTTGGTTGAAGAGAACTAACGATGCGTTAAAAGAGTAGCCGTTTCAACATGCATTTTTCCTGCACTTCGATTGAGCTTGGCACATTCAACGACTTTGTAAAATCTAACAGACAATGGTTTCGGTGGGCGTGAACATTTCAGCTTCATTTGCCGCGTTATTTACTTAATTATATAAAAGTATTGAAACACTCTTTTCCTTGGTAAAGATACACTTAATTCAAACTGATAACTTCACAAGATTTTTTACCCTACACAGGTATTATATTCAATCTTTTCTAATATCATCCTCCTTAATAGCCCAGTAAGCAGTGACACAGTATTTGTTTGGGTGTTTCTTTTAGACAACTCGAAACACATCTGTGGGGACCAAATGCAACTGACGTAACTATTCTTACGCTACCCAAAAAGAACAGCCTATATTAAGAAAACCTTACTAATGTAAGGATTAACTTAAATAAAATTTGTTTTGATACTCTTAAAAAGCAATAAGAATTTTCTTTCCTTCAACAAAATTTGAGGAAATTAAAAGATGCCTGGCTCACACTGGGGCACACAAGCCGAGAATCAACCGTATGATTCAGCACCTAAAAGTTGATATTTTGGCTGTTCTCAATCAGTGTTCCATGTGTACCTAAAGGCACTTACTCTTTCACACCTGCTTTCCCTCCGTTCATCATAACTGCGACGGCGTCTCCATTTGGTATAGCAAGTGTATCACCAGGGGTATGTATCTCCTGCAAACGGAAGCAGACAAATCAACGTTTCCACCTGAGACACTAATAGCATACTAGTATCTTCATTAACACAAATTACATAAAAAGGCGGTGAATAAAATCGTAACTCCAAATCCGTTTGATCAGCTTCGTTTCCTATTAAGCTTGAAGAAACCTGGAGAAACTAGCATTCGCGAGCTTTACGCATGTTTTTAACAGAAAACGGTAATATATCAATATGCGTTGGATGAAGGGGCGCTTATCCATCGAAATCAAATTATACTTTTATACTTTTGCAACGAACTATATCCTGAAACAACAAGAGAATCATAGAGAAACCTTTGAGGAATTCTGTAACACAGACAAAAAGCTGTGTCGCGTAACTGGAATCCGTGGAAGTATTTGTTGACAGGGCCAAGGTGACAGGAATTACAGTTTATACGCTGCTTAGATATTTACCTTTCAGTTTTCGTTGACAGAAGTATACTAGCTAAGTTACCGAAATTTAAGTAATGATATGGAAGGTGGAGCAGCCTCTTCACTCTATCTCAAAACTCCAAATCTTGGTGTGGTCTGGAAACACCCAGGAAGAACTTGTCCATGGCTGAAGTCCTACAATATTGGGACTAGTGCATATGCTCTCCACAGTCGTACTTTCCTTAAACAAACGGAGGTTTTATGCTATCTGTTTGCAATCGGTCAGAAGTGTTCTTTATTCTTTCATTTCATTATTGGCCATGGTATACGAAACACCACCTACTGGCTGTCAGAATAATTTACCTGTTTACAACGCAAAGATTTTACTGGATCGTAGCATGATAAATTTTGACGGTATAAATGACTTGTTTAAACCGATCTCAGGTTCAAAGCAAATACTGCCTCTATGTTAATGCGAGGTTTCTATCCGAATCATACAAACATTAGTGGGAAATTCAAAATGTTCCACAGAGTTTGAACCACGGTGTGCTCATCACTACAAAGCACCAAGTAATTACACACTGCAACAAAAATTTATTTCATTTAAAGGAAATGCCAATGTTCCTACCTCATGGAATACACTCCACTTGACTGTAGAAATGTATTCCGAATTTGCATAGCCCGTTAGGTTACATTATTATAAACGAACGATTATTTTCTGTAATGTAAAGGCTGGGTCGTACCAATTGTATGTAAATGTACTGAATCACGACAAATACAGTATGTAACTATGTGGCAAAACATCACTGCAACGCTCGCGGCTTTGTAAGGACTACAGCTTTGCACAGGGAAATGATGACTTCGCCGCCATCATCAAGCATCTGATCCAGCGCCCTCACGCTGCAGAAACCAGCAAAATCCACCCACCACAGACGGTGTGTAATTGCCAATGTAACCCTGCTCCATGATTGAAATGTCCGGGTGAAAGTGGTCAACTTCTTCATCGCTAATAGATTCCATACTCTCAGGGTAAGTCAAGGTGATTATGCAAAACGTGCATCTTAAGTAATATTCGAGCACTAGCAGACAGCAAGTCCGCAATGAGCGTGTTGTGCTTTTTTGTAGTTCTCTGCCATTTTCTTCCCAAAATTCCTGTACACACTGCCTTGAATGATCGAAACGCTTCTGGTTCAGATGAAGTCAAATGGCATTCAAAACACTGTCAGCTATTATCTCGCGAATATCAGGCACAATAAGTATCCCTTCATACGACTCGCGTCACTGCTCTTCGGAAACATGTTACTTGAATGTAAATCCATTCCACTTGAGACACTGAATAAATTTTTGATCAAACCAAGGTTGATGTGCAGGGATGATAGATAGATACGATCATGTTGCACAAGGAATGTAGGCTTTCCACTCATATTCCCCGCAGCATACTCAACTCCTCTGACCACCTTTCGATTGTGTAGTGCGTTGACTTGCTCTACTGTCATATAAGCACAAGAAACAGCAATATTTTGTGAAGCCGCCTTGCATACCTATTAAGAGTCCAATAACTTTGTTGTCAGCACAGATGTTCCAACAGTATTTCTCATAGTTGAGTACTTTCGTAACTCGCCTTCACATTTTTGGCATGCAACAAAGCACAGTCGGACACACATTTCCATTGTGCAGCAGTATGGCTTCAGGAATACTCTTGGTCGAGTCAATGGACAAACGTCCTTCATCATTGATTTGCCTCTCTCTAATTCGCCTGCATTAGCCCTTTCATGTCGAAAGGATAACAAAAGTTTTTCTCGTGTCATAGTAACCGGACAATTTAACCATTCGCTGTCTGTATACAGTAGCTATGGTTTATGCGGCAAGTAAGTGCCACAGCCACAGCCGAGATGCCAACCACTAGGCCTTGTCTTTAGGCAAATCTTGATCAATTAACAAGTTATCCAGCTCTGGTTGTTCATCAACATGTGGGTTGACAACATTTGCTTTAAAGATTTTACAGATGTCCGAATCAGGGGCAGTTGAAGAAGCGGAATCTCTACTCATCATCAGTGAAATGTTCGCTGGAGGCACTGGAATGGGTAAAGAGCAATCAGGAAGAACAGATCGTATAGCAGATGGAAGATCAGGATAATGTATTGTGTGCCTCGTTCGGTTGGAGATTACAACGACACTTATTAGGCAGAAGAATGCTTCTGTCGTTCGATCTTTCGGATCCTTTTAAACCAAAGGGATTACAAAAGGGAACCTTAACTTTGACGTTTAACCAACGAGTCAGATGAAGATTGCATGACACAAAAAATTATTGTGCCCACTTATTATGTTGATCTCCTAGTTTTGCTTCGAAATATGCATGGTAGGCAGACTGTAGTAGTGAACTAATTGATCTGCACTGCGACTTTCTAGTAAATTGTTCATAGACGTAACAAAAATTAATTCGGTCATTGACACAGCATCGTCTTACAGCCATGCTCACGATATCAATGAAGGAAACACGGCTCTCAATCGGCTTTCAGTATCAGGTGAATACCAAGAACAAAAACTTTCTTTTCCACGATTACAGGGAGCAAATGGACGAATCACAAGCGAGCCTACGATGCATGGATCGTAATGCTTAGCTAAGACGAAAAGTTTGGCCCGTATGTGCCAGTCCTGTAGAAACCCATATTCTTCGGTAGTGAACATCAAACACGTTGCTATTGAACCAAAGGAATACATATGTAACACAATTAACCCAAGTGCGAAACCGCCATGTCGCGTGCATCTATGTGTGAGCCAGGTCCCGATGCATTTCGAAATTGACACGGGCAGTGCAGTAACGCTGTGCAACGAAAGAAAGTCATTACGGAGATTAGCTCCAACAAGCACACCAAACTGTGTCAGGCGCCTCTGCAATTGCGTACCTATATCGATGGTGAAGTGAAACTGCTGGAGGTGCAAGACGTTCAGTTGTCATATGGAGGATTGACAACCCGAGGAACCAGTTACCTCGCAGTCAGTGATGGTCCAAATCTACTGGGTCGCGACTGGATCAGTCAGCTGCAACTGCTGCAGTTAAACGATCTTTCTTTACCGTCGAAGATACAAACACTGTTACAGCAATACGCACCAGTATTCGAGTCGCCGGTGGGAGGAAAATTCACCGGAGGACAAATTAGTATCTACATGGCACCTGGCACACAACCGCGATTAATCTGGGCAAGATCGCTGCCGTATATAATACGATCGAAAAGAGGAACTTGATCGCCTGCAGAAGTGCAGCGTCATATAGCCAGTACAGTTTTCGGATTGGGCTACACCACTTGTTCCGGTACTAACGTCTGATGGATCGAGTCGGATATGTGGGGACTACAAAATTAATGGTAATTGTGGTATTCCGGCTGAAAAATACCTCATCCCGTAAATTGAGGACGTTTACGTGCAACTCGGTAACAGCAGGTATTTCTCAAGCTTGGATCTCGCGCATGCTAGTTAGCCGCTCGAAAATTACAGCTGTATCCTTTGCTTTTCTGTGTCCTTATTTGCAATAAAAATAACCGACTTGATGGAAACAATTGACTTACATGTTCATAATCAGCTTACTTGCTACTACTAGAAACATCCTTTCTAATTTCTTCTTGAAAATTGACGCTGCACCTTGTTATTGAACCAATTTGTTTTACTTATGGTTTGATGTGGCCAGTTCCCTCCAGCAAGTTTTACAGAGCGGTAAGAAAACGAAAGCTGTTGATGCATACATTCTATTGTTCTCCCCGTACCATTACGGATAACCAATATGCAACAAAATAAATAAGCTTTTAACCAAACAAGACTGCGGCGCAAACGGAATGACAAAAGTTTCAACCATATGACAGTGGTTGCCTTCAGCTCACAAATATTTATTACTTAACACACAGGGTTTTGTCCGAATTATTGAGCTAGCCTCGGCAAAAACAAGAAGGAGAGGCTTAAGGTGAGCCAACACGATTTTGAGGGCTGATCAAACCTAAAACATTTGACCCGTGATCAGTAGAATTTTATCTCTGCAGGAAGCGGGCGCCCACACGAGCACTAAGCTTCAGTGGGTCATGATTGTTGCGCAATTTAATGTTGAACGCATATTGGCTCGTGCTCCTTTATTCACGAATTCATAGACCACTCAGTTCTGTCTAGGTAAGTGGCTGCGCTATTACACACGCGTACGTAGATATAGTGTTAGTTGGTCCCGGTTGGTAGAGATTCCATCTTTGGAGGCACCAACAATTTAGTAGTTCGGTTACTGATCACAGCTTGAGCAACACCGTAACTTCCCTGCGAAGCAGAGATTAAGCGGTTAGTGTTCTTCAATACAATTAAAGTCACCCATGAAATGTAACGACGTATATATATATATATATATATATATATGGTTAGCTGCACCCGGTTTCGGATTTGCCTGTCACTGTGGCCAGCCACAGGACACCTGCGTATACTCTGCACCGACT
>CALYDF020001422.1:96681-130848 GCA_944474145.2 Dicrocoelium dendriticum
AAGCAGAAATAACTTCGCGTTGGATATTGCGAACCACTTGGTGGGTCCTTTAACTTGCATGATATTTTTGACGGCAGTGTTTTAAGCATGTAATTTGCACTCTAAACATCTTACGGGAATTTTTAAGCATTTGTTATTTTTACTTATCGCCAACTATTGTCTATTGCTTCCCTATGTAGAACAGTCTCGAAGTGCGTACATGCCTGCTGGACCAGCTGCTGGCCTACCAGATGTAAAGCAAATTGGGTGGGTTTGCAGCCACCTCCTGCAACAAAACGACAGGCAGCCGGAGATAGTATCCGGCTATAAGAATGACGGAAACTTCCCCTACAAAAATGGAATCTGCAGCATATCTTCATGCCTATACGTTTCTCACGGGGTACCTGCAACACTGTGTGGGTTTAGGATGAACCAACAGCAGGGTGGTAAAAGTGCGCGTAAGATTTTTGTAGATAGTTTAATTATGTAGAGATTTACGTCTGAATTAGTTCCTTCCGTCTTACATAAGACGTTCAATAAAAACTGTTTAGTCAGGGAATTTTAAAATGTATTCTGAACATCCGCAAAACTTTTCTGAGAAATTCGGTAGGGTAGCGGTAAATACATCGGCCTGTGGCTAAGAAACCACGTGATATGCACCAACATGTTCTATACAGGAGTGGGACTATTCCTGGCATATAGTGTTTTGATTATGTGGCAGTGGAAGCAATCATAAAGGCACGACCAATTAGTAGTTTCCGTATGTAACGAATCGACAATTTTTGCGTCGGCTAAAAGCAAAGCAGTACAAGTGGTTTTAACATGTACATTGCAAAGGTGAATTTATATATATATATATATATATATATATATATATATATATATATATATATATATATATATATATATATATATATATATATACTATTCCGTGTTTGAGCGATTAACCCAGTTCGGTTGTGTTTCATACTTATAGTTTTCGTTTCTAGCCTAGCAGCAAGTAGATGATTTCAGTGGTGATCTCCGCCATCCCAGTTTCTATTCGGATGGTCGTTAACTGGTATTTAGTTCCACTCATGGCTTAAATTATCTCAATCCGGCAATATTTTTCCAAAACAAACAAGGCCGACAATGACGACATGAAATCTATTGCACGAGACAATCAAATTGTAAAGGAGTAATGACAGAACAATTTCGCATATATTTTGACATCATTGTACGGTGCAAGCGGTTAAGTTGCAACAGCTTATAAGATAACTTGTGCCGCTTTCATAAACATAAGATGAAAAATAACCTATTCGTTCTCCCTTTGATGTTTTAAAGTGCTAGGAATACTACCTCGTATTATAGCGTAAATTTGTATTAGAAGTAAACTATCATATTGCTAGTATCGAGCTGGAGGGGATCAGTCTGCAACAATGTGCGATTGGCCACCTAAACTCAAACTAGCCTTCAAGAATGATCATGAGTCAATGTTATTGGGTAGACAGCATATTCTGCTGCGCCTGTAAGTTGTTGATCCTGGTAAAACTGTATTGCATTATAAAATTTTAGCTGTCAATTTCCAACAGAGAAAATTAGTGTTCGGCTGGTTGCGCTAGGAGTCTTGTATGTGGGTCGCAGTAAATGGACATGATGAATTTTCAGTTGTGCACTCGTCATCTTTATAAAACAAACTCGTCTCAACCCAAAGGTCAGTGTGCGGCATTCATAGGAACTCGAACAACACCGGAAATTCTGTGGCTTGCCCACAAGTGGCACATTTACTCTCTGTTTTTTACAGCACAACACAAGTTCACTCACAGTATCCGGGTTCAAATGTATTTATCTCCTCCTCTAGATAAAATTGATTACTGCTGTAATTAAAGATGATGTATATAAGTTCAGTTGTTGAAAAAGAACAATAAACTCTCAAATGGCGTTTAGGGCAAAAGCAGAAACTGCTGCTTCCTCAGCCCGCGTCCATAGCGTTAAAACATCCCCGCGAAATGCTGCACAGGTCACGCAATGAAGCCCCAAGTCGCACACATCAGTTATTATGCCACTGACTAGAGGTCTCTTTCTGAGTTGGATTAACGAAACAGCTATACTGAATCAATCAGGCAGAGCTGCAATTGTGGTCAACTGGTACACTTTTTGGCGGATTCCGGCTGCAGTCTTGCCGGCACTAACGAGCGTACCAATGGTCCAAGCAATAACCTAGAGTTATACATGATTTCGAAATGTATGTCCCCAAACACACATTGTGATATTTAATGAGTTTAAGTCGATCATATTAGGAGGCAGAAATCATCCTGCATGAAGTAATTAACGCAGCCAATAGGATATTTTTGTTGTGCAGACTCGGCTTTGATAACATACTTGTCACCAATACAGATGTAAATTGGGTGTTGCCCGCGCAAAACACTGCACTTCAATTTGAATTTCGGATCACATTGAGATTACGCGTCGCATTCCGATCGCACGTGTAATCCAAAATTGACACCCCAATTAGTCTCTTACCATTGTGCCAAGCTTTGCCCGCCGTGACCCGATAGCCAAAGCTTAGGGGTTACGGCTACCATTCCAATGATCGCGGGTTCAAGGCCTGTTATTTCCACCTTATGAGATTAAATGACATCGAAAAGCGTCGTGGTTGTGCAGTGATTTCGGGCGAGCAACACCCAATTTCCATTTGCTTTGACTACGATCCCAGTGATCTCATTGTCCAAGGTTCACTTCAAAGTGAATCGCGGTTCATATTAGATTGCGCGTAGCAATCCAATCGCATAACCTTTAGTCCAAAAATGACAACCAATGGTTCACACGATGTAGATATCACTTACGAGGCTTACTTGACAACGAGTGTGGATTCTAAGGACTTCATATCGGTAGTTTGGTCCCTCCGTCTGTTTGTCATGCTTCTCGATACTTATCAACGTCAGTGAGATGCAGATGGCATATATATCTTTAGAAAATTTGAGGGCCCAAATCACAGCACTGAAGCTATCCGTTAATGCATTGCGTAATACAAGTGTGAAGCACATAGGTGTGCTCTGATGCTGCGTTTTGAAGTCGGTGACCAACACGGATAGGCCACACAGAAACCGACTTAACATGCATTGGATGCGCAAACGCAGCTTCCACACTTGTTCCCAAGCGATCGCTACTGGTGTATTCCCTTCAATTGTAAGACCATTGCTGGAGTACGGCTAACCGGAGTATTGGCTAATCATCCGTGGTTAGGTGTCGAGACTTCAACTTGCTCAGCATATGGCTACCCAGTCCGTTCGTTGAGGCCCTCTTTGTGGACAGTAACTTTCGTAAGAGAATTATTTATATATGGAACTTTGCGCAGCCGAACTATCTTGATGGTGCGTAATAATAAATGACGTTAATTCACTTGTGTGCCTAATTTTATATCGATGAATCCGCAAAGGTCGTTTTGTACTAGACTAGTCAACTTCAGCATTTATCATTCAAGTCAAACAAGTTGAAACTTTAGTGACACCACAACGCATACTTCACTGCACCAGGTTAGTTGAAGAGAACTAACGATGCGTTAAAAGAGTAGCCGTTTCAACATGCATTTTTCCTGCACTTCGATTGAGCTTGGCACATTCAACAACTTTGTAAAGTCTAACAGACAATGGTTTCGGTGGGCGTAAACATTTCAGCTTCAGTTGCCGCGTTATTTACTTAATTATATAAAAGAATTGAAACACTCTTTTCCTTGGTAAAATTACTATTAATTCAAACTGATAACTCCACAAGATTTTTTACCCTACACAGGTATTATATTCAATCTTTTCTGATATCATCCTCCTTAATAGCCCAGTAAACAGTGACACAGTATTTGTTTGGGTGTTTCTTTTGGATAACTCGAAACATAACTGTGGGGACCAAATGCAACTGATGTAACTATTATTAAGCTACCCGAAAATAACAGTATACATTGATCAACCTTACTAATGTAAGGATTAACTTAAATAAAATTTGTTTTGATACTCTTAAAAAGCAATAAGAATTTTCTTTCCTTCAACAAAATTTGAGGAAATTAAAATATGCCTGGCTCACACTGGGGCACACAAGCCGAGAATCAACCGTATGATTCAGCACCTAAAAGTTGATATTTTGGCTGTTCTCAATCAGTGTTCCATGTGTACCTAAAGGCACTTACTCTTTCACACCTGCTTTCCCTCCGTTCATCATAACTGCGACGGCGTCTCCATTTGGTATAGCAAGTGTATCACCAGGGGTATGTATCTCCTGCAAACGGAAGCACACAAATCAACTTTTCCACCTGAGACACTAATAGCATACTAGTATCTGCATTAACACAAATTACATAAAAAGGCGGTGAATAAAATCGTAACTCCAAATCCGTTTGATCAGCTTCGTTTCCTATTAAGCTTGAAGAAACTTGGAGAAACTAGCATTCGCGAGCTTTACGCATGTTTTTAACAGAAAACTGTAATATATCAATATGCGTTGGATGAAGGGGCGCTTATCCATCGAAATCAAATTATACTTTTATACTTTTGCAACGAACTATATCCTGAAACAACAAGAGAATCATAGAGAAACTTATGAGGAATTCTGTAACACAGACAAAAAGCTGTGTCGCGTAACTGGAATCCGTGGAAGTATTTGTTGACAGGGCCAACGTGACAGGAATTACAGTTTATACGCTGCTTAGATATTTACCTTTCAGTTTTCGTTGACAGAAGTATACTAGCTAAGTTACCAAAATTTAAGTAGTGATATGGAAGGTGGAGCAGCCTCTTCACTCTATCTCAAAACTCCAAATCTTGGTGTGGTCTGGAAACACCCAGAAAGAACTTGTCCATGGCTGAAGTCCTACAATATTGGGACTAGTGCATATGCTCTCCACAGTCTACTTTCCTTAAACAAACGGAGGTTTTATGCTATCTGTTTGCAATCGGTCAGAAGTGTTCTTTATTCTTTCATTTCATTATTGGCCATGGTATACGAAACACCACCTACTGGCTGTCAGAATAATTTACCTGTTTACAACGCAAAGATTTTACTGGATCGTAGCATGATAAATTTGACGGTATAAATGACTTGTTTAAACCGATCTCAGGTTCAAAGCAAATACTGCCTCTATGTTAATGCGAGGTTTCTATCCGAATCATACAAACATTAATGGGTAATTCAAAATGTTCCACAGAGTTTGAACCACGGTGTGCTCATCACTACAAAGCACCAAGTAATTACACACTGCAACAAAAATTTATTTCATTTAAAGGAAATGCCAATGTTCCTACCTCATGGAATACACTCCACTTGACTGTAGAAATGTATTCCGAATTTGCATAGCCCGTTAGGTTACATTATTATAAACGAACGATTATTTTCTGTAATGTAAAGGCTGGGTCGTACCAATTGTATGTAAATGTAGTGAAT
Source organism: Dicrocoelium dendriticum (assembly GCA_944474145.2). Lineage (NCBI taxonomy): Eukaryota > Metazoa > Platyhelminthes > Trematoda > Plagiorchiida > Dicrocoeliidae > Dicrocoelium > Dicrocoelium dendriticum. The sequence continues at coordinate 102,070 of CALYDF020001422.1, forward strand.
CACGACAAATACAGTATGTAACTATGTGGAAAACATCACTGCAACGCTCGCGGCTTTGTAAGGACTACAGCTTTGCACAGGGAAATGATGACTTCGCCGCCATCATCAAGCATCTGATACAACGACCTCACGCTGCAGAAACCAGCAAAATCCACCCACCACAGACGGTGTGTAATTGCCAATGTAACCCTGCTCCATGATTGAAATGTCCGGGTGAAAGTGGTCAACTTCTTCATCGCTAATAGATTCCATACTCTCAGGGTAAGTCAAGGTGATTATGCAAAACGTGCATCTTAAGTAATATTCGAGCACTAGCAGACAGCAAGTCCGCAATGAGCGTGTTGTGCTTTTTTGTAGTTCTCTGCCATTTTCTTCCCAAAATTCCTGTACATACTGCCTTGAATGATCGAAACGCTTCTGGTTCAGATGAAGTCAAATGGCATTCAAAACACTGTCAGCTATTATCTCTCGAATATCAGGCACAATAAGTATCCCTTCATACGACTCGCGTCACTGCTCTTCGGAAACATGTTACTTGAATGTAAATCCATTCCACTTGAGACACTGAATAAATTTTTGATCAAACCAAGGTTGATGTGCAGGGATGATAGATAGATACGATCATGTTGCACAAGGAATGTAGGCTTTCCACTCATCTTCCCCGCAGCATACTCAACTCCTCTGACCACCATTCAATTGTGTAGTGCGTTGGCTTGCTCTACTAACATATAAGCACAAGAAACAGTAATATTTTGTGAAGCCGCCTTGCATACATATTAAGTGTCCAATAACTTTGTTGTCAGCACAAATGTTCCAGTAGTATTTCTCATAGTTGAGTACTTTCGTAACTCGCCTTCACATTTTTGGCATGCAACAAAGCACAGTCGGACACATTTTCATTGTGCAGCAGTATGGCTTCAGGAATACTCTTGGTCGAGTCAATGGACAAATGTCTTTCATCATTGATTTGCCTCCCTCTAATTCGCCTGCATTAGCCCTTTCATGTCGAAAGGATAACAAAAGTTTTCTCTCTTGTCATAGTAACCGGACAATTTAACCATTCGCTGTCTGTATACAGTAGCTATGGTTTATGCGGCAAGTAAGTGCCACAGCCACAGCCGAGATGCCAACCACTAGGCCTTGTCTTTAGGCAAATCTTGATCAATTAACAAGTTATCCAGCTCTGGTTGTTCATCAACATGTGGGTTGACAACATTTGCTTTAAAGATTTTACAGATGTCCGAATCAGGGGCAGTTGAAGAAGCGGGATCTCTACTCACCATCAGTGAAATGTTCGCTGGAGGCACTGGAATGGGTAAAGAGCAATCAGGAAGAACAGATCGTATAGCAGATGGAAGATCAGGATAATGTATTGTGTGCCTCGTTCGGTTGGAGATTACAACGACACTTATTAGGCAGAAGAATGCTTCTGTCGTTCGATCTTTCGGATCCTTTTAAACCAAAGGGATTACAAAAGGGAACCTTAACTTTGACGTTTAACCAACGAGTCAGATGAAGATTGCATGACACAAAAAATTATTGTGCCCACTTATTATGTTGATCTCCTAGTTTTGCTTCGAAATATGCATGGTAGGCAGACTGTAGTAGTGAACTAATTGATCTGCACTGCAATTTTCTAGTAAATTGTTCATAGACGTAACAAAAATTAATTCGGTCATTGACACAGCATCGTCTTACAGCCATGCTCACGATATCAATGAAGGAAACACGTCTCTCAATCGGCTTTCATTATCAGGTGAATACCAAGAACAAAAACTTTCTTTTCCACGATTACAGGGAGCAAATGGACGAATCACAAGCGAGCCTACGATGCATGGATCGTAATGCTTAGCTGAAAGGAAAAGCTTGGCCCGTATATGCCAGTCCTGTAGAAACCCATATTCTTCGGTAGTGAACATCAAACACGTTGCTATTGAACCAAAGGAATACATATGTAACACAATTAACCCAAGTACGAAACCGCCATGTCGCGTGCATCTATGTGTGAGCCAGGTCCCGATGCATTTCGAAATTGACACGGGCAGTGCAGTAACGCTTCGCAACGAAAGAAAGTCATTACGGAAATTAGCTCCAACAAGCACACCAAACTGTGTCAGGCGCCTCTGCGATTGCGTACCTATATCGATGGTGAAGTGAAACTGCTAGAGGTGCAAGACGTTAATTTGTCATATGGAGGATCGACAACCTGAGGAACCAGTTACCTCGCAGTCAGCGATGGTCCAAATCTACTGGGTCGCGACTGGATCAGTCAGCTGCAACTGCTGCAGTTAAACGATCTTTCTTTACCGTCGAAGATACAAACAATGTTACAGCAATACGCACCAGTATTCGAGTCGGCGGTGGGTGGAAAATTCACCGGGGGACAATTTAGTATCTACATGGCACCTGGCAAACAACCGCGATTAATCTGGGCAAGATCGCTGCCGTATATAATACGATCGAAAAGAGGAACTTGATCGCCTGCATAAGTGCGGCGTCATATAGCCAGTACAGTTTTCGGATTGGGCTACACCACTTGTTCCGGTACTAATGTCTGATGGATCGAGTCGGATATGTGGGGACTACAAAATTAATGGTAATTGTGGTATTCCGGCTGAAAAATACCTCATCCCGTAAACTGAGGACGTTTACGTGCAACTCGGTAACAGCAGCTATTTCTCAAGCTTGGATCTCGCGCATGCTACTTAGCAGCTCGAGCATTACAGCTGTATCCTTTGCTTTTCTGTGTTCTTATTTGCAATAAAAATAACCGACTTGATGGAAACAATTGGCTTACATGTTCATAATCAGCTTACTTGCTACTACTAGAAACATCCTTTCTAATTTCTCCTTGAAAATTGACGCTGCACATTGTTATTGAACCAATTTGTTTTATTTAGTTATATTTATGGTTTAATGTGGTTTGTTCCCTTCAGCGAGTTTTACAGAGCGGTAAGAAAACGAAAGCTGTTGATGCATACATTTTATTGTTCTCCCAGTACCATTACCGATAACCGATATGCAACAAAATAAATAAGCTTTTAACCAAATAAGCCTTTGGCGCAAACTGAATAACGGAATTTCCAACTATATGAGAGTGGTAGCCTTCAGCTCACAAATAGTTATTTCTTAACACACAGGGCTTTGTCCGATTTATTGAGCTAGCCTCGGCAAAAACAAGAAGGAGAGGCTTAAGGTGAGCCAACACGATTTTGAGGGCTGATCAAACCTAAAACATTTGACCCGTGATCAGTAGGAGTTTATCTCTGCAGGAAGCGAGCGCCCACGCGAGCACTAAGCTCCAGTGGGTCAGGAATGTTGCGCAATTTAATGTTGAACCCATATTGCCGCGTGCTCCTTTATTCATGAATTCATAGACTATTCAGTTCTGTCTAGGTAAATGGCTCCGCTATTACATACGCGTTGGTATATATAGTGTTAGTTGGTCTCGGTTGGTAGAGATTCCATCTTTGAAGGCACCGACAAGTTAGGAGTTCGGTTACTGATGACAGCTTGAGCAGAACCGTAAATTCCCTGCGAAGCAGAGATTAAGCGTTTAGTGTTCTTCAATACAATTAAAGTCACCCATGAAATGTAACGACATATATATATATATATATATATATATATATATATATATATATATATATATATATATATATATATATATATATATATATATATATATATATATATATATATATATATATATATATATATATATGGTTAGCTGCACCCGGTTTCGGATTTGCCTGTCACTGTGGCCAGCCACAGGACACCTGCGCCTGCAGAGGGACCAATGATTGCGTGCGCTGCACCAGACCATAGCTCCAACCACACACCCCATATCCAGTGTAAGCCACTACCTTATAAATAGTAATGATAAATTTGCACAAGCATATTGGTAGAATTTGGTTATAACTATTCAGCGTTGAGATAAAATGGCTAGTCGATCTGACAGATCACTGACCGCTGCCTGCAAAGTCTCTGGCCGAAGGTTATCAACACCGAGAAAAAGACAACTCTATGTTTCCATACATACCCCGATACAATGAAATAGCAGCTAGACTTTTGCCGCTTTCGGAAGTCCGAAAGTTATCTCTTCGTGGTAAAATATATTATCAGCAAGAACATTTATACATACGATGTGATTCACAATATCTGACGCTAAGGGATTAACAAATTCTGAGTAAAACAGAGAGGAAGAAAGCGCAACTCAAGGCTACATATACGTGGCCAATCAAAAAGTGTCGAGATCAGGTTTAGTCGGTGTTATTTTAAACAAACCCTAAAAACTAACAAATCCATTTGGAGGGTAACAGGCCCACTGGGAGAGCCGAAGGCCGACAACTAACCGGTTGCTCGATGATTGGCTTCGAAGCATAATTCCAACAGTAGGTTTTTTGATCTTGAAGTATCTTACGAGATTTCATGCATCCGTGTAAACAAAGCGTTTTCGAGTTGATAAACAAGCAAGGAGGGCGACTACAGTGTTACATACAAACTTCATATTAAAATTACTCCACTTTTTCGGGTGTGGTGCGGCGCTGTGCATGTAAATAATCATTCAATGAGCACAGAAACAACATTCATACTAAATCAATACATTGGAATTGTAGCAGTATGTCTGGGTATTATATCATGCGCCGTTAACTGAGCGAATATCAACATTTAAAGCGCTAGTGAGATATAACAACTTTGCGGAAGGCTTGCTTACTTAGCTCCTTGACCTAGATTACACAATATCCCCCTAACCCTCAGCAGCCCAAAAAGCATTCAAGGGCTTCAAAGGTACACGCCCGTTTTCATGTCTAATAATGTACGTGGAATACGATAACCCACTTACCTCCTCCTCTTGTGTCGGCCCTCCCGTAGGTTTTGCTAGAATTATTTTGGGTATAAGAAAAGGTAATGTCATTCCACAGACGATCCCAAGGAAATACTAGAATGGAAATGAGAGAGAAAAATGTTGCGGTTCCATCGATCACTACCCATTAAGTGTAAAGGTAGCAGTATCGTGCGAAAGACAGAAAAATAGATTCCAATTGCTACCTTTAACATGTTCAGGTCGTGCAGTACTTCTCATCTGATAGAAACGTCCTCAGCTGATAAGCAAGTATTTGACATAAACTTGCAAAACTGTAAGCTCTTAACTTTAGGTTGTACGCTTTGTTTTGATTTTCTTTATTCCGCAGCTAACTGCAATCACATAACAACAACCAAAATTTTTCTGCGTATTTCTCCATACAACGTCCATTTTTCAAGCTACGCAACAACAAAATATTTTTCACATGAAATGAATAAGTAACATTCAGAGTTTCTTGCTTAGAATCCCATCCAAATAAGGTTAGAGTTTTAGACGTAAATCCGTGCCGCAATTACGGGCCGCTGCTGTTGTTGAAATATGTCTACGATAAGTTTGGCTTAATGTAATTCGTTACACCATAGCTCTTTGGCGGTCACATAAATATCGCACACACTCTTCGTCCGTATCATGGCACTGTTGCTGTCAACATGATCCAACTTAAACTTTATGCGCCTGAAACCTGGTGCTCAAAGCGGAAAATGTCTCTATCAACTGACAAATATTTTACAAGGTCTCACAGGTGCGATTTGACTATTGTTCGTATAACACTTAATATCTGTTCTACGGTAGGAGATCAGCGATCACGATGTGCATGCACACTTGGCTACTGTGAACAAGTAGTATATGTCACCGCGAGAGCAAGACAGCAAATTGGATTAGTGTACAGTAGTTTTTCTATACATGATCCAAAATTTCACGGTATATCTACCAGTTGTTCGATCCACACTGGAATAGGGTTTGATGGTAAATAGCAGCTCAAAGAAGCGAGACCGCATCGCATTGGAAAAAGTACAGGGCGCATTCACAAAACGCTTTTTAGGTGCTCTTTAAAATGCACGACGTGAAAAGCTCAAATTAGACTTGCTCTGGCTACGGCACATAAAAGATGACCCAGTTATAATGTTCAATTTCTTACATAACAATCTGCCCGCTCCCAACCTCAACATGACATTGATAAAACCAATCGTCCACAACACACGACATAAACAAAACTCATTGGAGGAATACAAGTTCAGAAGCTACAAGTTGGTGACCATTTTATTAACAGGGATGTGAGAGTCTGGAACAAGCTGCCTACATTTTGAACACATGTTTCGTTAAAGTTTCGGCAAGTTCTTGTCTGCACAAAACGTGATTATACAGTTGGATTTTCACATTACAAAATCCCAAGCGCACGAGCAGGATCCAGTTTTCAAATGACCCAAAACATTTTTAGCAAAAATACTATGTCCTCTAACTTAGCTGTCCTACAGTAACGTTTGTGAGATAGAGGTAAGAGGACACCGAGTATCACTGCGTTTCAGCAAACCATTTATTATATCTTCGACGTTATTATCTGTTCCGAATTTCGATTCTGCTGATTAAACTTTGCTCAACGTTCTGTGTATATAAACATTTATCTTATCCTGATTTAACGTGCATGTTTCGCATCATAGTAACTGAAAGTTTGTTTATTGATTAAGATAATACTGAAAATATTATTATGGAATAAGAGCTGCATTTGAGTTGGTCGAGATGCGTTTTAACTACAGGTATGAAATTACCTTGTATACCTTGGTTGTAGCATATATGCTACATTGGCTTGCACAATGTTAGGAATACGCTTATCTCATTTATTTTCGTTATTTTCATCGACCACCCGTTTACCTTCGGATCAGATGATTGTGCTCGGAAACGACATCTTGTCATGACTATTGATTCTGCGAGCGTGAAAATCATGAACTGGGCATTTACAATCGCCAGCAATAGTAAGTTTCCATCGATTCAGTTAAAGTATTACAGGATGGCGCTACTTGCTTTGACAATTTGTGGAAGGAAAAACAGAAGAAGCGAGCTGAGCCCCCATTTAAGCGTTTCATGCCCCGGACTTAGCAATCGGAACGTAGCTCAGCGGCATTTAACAAGCAGGTAACATATACTTCATGTATTGCTTAATTGTGAAACGTGAAATTGTAAAGTAAATATCAAACGAATTGTATTGAATTAGGTAAACGTTAAACATAATTATTTAGGATAAAACCGTAGTATACGCGCAAAACCGACATACGTAATTTTCATAAGGGTTTATTCAATTGGTATTAAACGACAGCATTTTTTTAATTGTGAGCCACTCAAGCAATATTGAACAAGAAATCTACTACTGGGAACATTTGGTAATTTACTGGGATTTTTAGATCACTGTTGTGCACGAATAACAAGTTGGTGGCAGATACTTTAAAACAGAAACTTAGAATGCTGCCTTTGTGGTGCTGGTAATAAGATTTGTGTTCCACCAACGCAGTTCGCCTACATTTGTTGAAACAAGGGTGAAATGTTACCCTCTTTGTGCTGCTAAATTTTGCAGTTAACTTTAGTCAATGCGAGGTGAAGTTGAAACTCATTGCCTCGTCTACCAACGTTTCTGTTATTTTAACCTAGTTAGGTTGTAAGCATACAAATATTTGAACCCTTTTTCCCCATTCTATACATTTGGTAATTCCAACCTGTCATCACTTCCCTTTATAATTTTTGTACTATTAAGCAACCTCAGTCGGGACCTGGAACACTAAATCGCATAGTTTGCGGCGTCATAAGTTGTACTAGATGGGTTCGAATATGAAAGTGTGGATCATGTTACTTACCCGTATGACACTGTTCTTTGTAGACAGGTTGCCATTCCAGGTGTTGGTGAGAAAATCCTGACAGCATGGGTGTGCCATGAACTTAATGCTCTGACCTTCTGCAGCCAGTTTAATCACAGAGCTTCTACCGTAGTACATAAGTTCGTGGTTAATGATTAGCTGTGTCCGATGTTCATCTTCACGATAGCATTCATTCAGCACACCCTCTGCTCGTTCCTGAAAGTTTCTGTTTAAGGGATGTAGAAAGCAAGAATTGAATCCAATTAAAATGTTTGCTCAAAATAGTTAATTGCCGATTGTCAAGCTTTTGGAATACATTGCCTGATGTAAGTCAAATTGAGGTAAAACCCCTTTCTAAACCCCATGTGAGTGGTGTAAACAATGCAATCTTATGCGGAACATGCTTACAAACTCGTTATCTCTGCGCGAAAGCGATGATGAATTAAACTTCTTTTCCCTGTAACCAAACGGACGAAAATTGCAATCGCTTATCTTATTACTTTTATTTTGATTACAGTTGCTACTATATGTTATGGTTGCTGATTTCGCACTGTTTCAACTTTGCATTTGTTTAGAAAAATTTCTCGACGCAATGGAAAACAAATTGGCTGTAACATGCTTTAGGTAAAATGGAATAAGGAAGCTATAAGTCGATAAACGCTGCCTTATTTCCGTGTCATTCGATGGTTGCTTGTGCCTATGTTGTCGTAAATTAAAGTAAGCAAAAATGAAGAAAAAATGTAAGACATAAAAGTTGAACCGGTTAAACAATCTTTCACAAAACTTTCCACAGCGCTAGGATGCAAACTAGTTGCCGAAATGAACGCTCTCCGTCGACCTTTATCATCTCAACCCATGCTAGCCTTGGGTAGTAAATTTAGCCCATGTCGGTGAAATAAGTGAACTGTAGCAAATTTGCAGCTAGTTTATATGAGAAATATCGGTGAGAGACCCAGAACCTCATCTTTCGTTGTTGATTAATAATACTCGACTAGAGTATACAATTTCTAAGAATCAGTATTTTCATCAATGACTATGATCTGTGCAAATAATGCTCAATACTTGACAAAAACCTCCAACAGCCCGCACATTCAGATTTCAAGAGAGCCTACATTACGTATTATTCAGTTGTCAAATTAAACATAACAAACTACTTCCCGTAGTGATCTTTTCTGGAAATTTCAGCGCATAAATGTAATATTTGCATTAGTCAGTCCCGTTTCAATAAAATTTGCAGCACACATCACTATACTAACGCGGTTCATTGTCCGTTTTGAAGAAGATATATCGCTCCAATTTTAATAGTGTCACAGTATTGGCAAGCGCAAATGATAACATTCCATTATATGGTAGCATTTGAGGTGAATCCAACCAAAATAATAAATGTAAGAAAACATAGAAGTACAGTTGTTAGTGATAATCATTGTAGGCGTTACGGACAGGTTCTCCAGAAGCAGCCAGGGGCACCTGTCTTGAATTAATGTCTAACAGCTGAAAAATCAACAACCAGCTTCTTTATTAATTTTGCATTCCTTCATTATCATAAATTATTAATGCATTCCAGTACAGACGATAAAGAGTTTTTCACCTCCCGCGCAATTTGGCGTCCTCAGTTGTGAGTACCACTGGTGCCGTCGCACTTCCGCCATCAGCTAGGGTACATTTAGGGAAAGCGGTGCTAAATTGCGTCTTTTCAAATATGGTTAAGAGCATAGCACACCTCATAGTATTTGTCGAGCCCAAAAGTTGAGTAACTCCACCCATCTGAAACATTTTTGGCCTCGATCAATTGATCATTTCAACGGCTTTCCAACGAACTGTCATTATTTCAAATGCGACATTGCTTGAAGAAGCTATAGGTCTCAAGGCAACTTCACCCGGCACGACACATAGGCTTAGCCATGAAAATTCTCAATCACGCCATCGTGTAATGTGCGTCACGTTCACGCTAACGTATTCGAATGACACGTAAGAGGACAGTCTGCAAGCACACAACTGCAACCTGAACACTGAGACATAAATGAAAATGTCAATAACCGAAAGACTTATTAGAAGAGAGGGTGAGTCCTTCAAACGCTTCGTAAATTTCCTCACCAAGCGAAGGCCAGTGTGCCACAGTCAAAGACCTAGGCCGGTCATGTAACAAACTTGTTCCCGTGAGGAATTCCTTGTCGTAACTACTGCAAGAATTTCACGCGTGATGCACCAGAATCAAACCAAGTCAGGACAAGTAAATAAACCAAACAAGTTCTCTATGGTTCAAGGATAAATACATATCCATACGACGGATAAAAGTGTGCTCCTATAATCTCTACGGTTAGTCTGATGGAAGATGGACGATTAGCGTTCCTTCACCTACCGTGGCTCGCATTTAATGAACGCCAGTTATATACGGTTGTTGTCTCCAACCTCCAATACCCATCCAATGTTTAGCGCAATTCGCAACATGCTGCTGCGCGCGCAAAGACATGCATTTCACCTTAGTGGTGCGGACGTATGGAATTCTCGGCAGACGAGTGGTTTAGTGCATGGCTCAGCTGAGAAAAATCCTAACCTCTAAAGACGCACCGACATGAGGCTATTTTAAACATGAGCGAGATGAGTACCGACAGCCACAACGTGTTTCCGGCCTTCGTTAGCTGTCAGCTACATACGCGCTGTGCTGAAGGTCATAGCTAACAGTAGGCGTTGGAACGATCGATGGTTAACTGTGTGTGTCTCGCTGGCTACGCAGCGACGTCCGTCTAAGCACATAAAAGTGCAGCGTGAATGTGCGCACGTGATGGTAGCTCAGCTGAGGACGAGGTTAGGCATTGCAACTTGTCAACGTTATTGAACCGCAGGTAATGGAGCACGAGCAGACAATGCAGTCGGGATCATATAACGTGCCTGGTACTCAGCGCGCGTTGACTATTCGGCTGTACGGTGAATGCGGTTTAAACGCCGCATCAGCTTCAAGAAAATACGATGCAATGAACGCAGGAATGCGTCACGTCATTGACCGGTAGGTGCTTAAACTAGTGAAGAAGTTCGAGCAAACTGGGAGTGTGCGTGACATGAAGAGAACCGGAACGCCTCCCATCACCACGGACGTCTGTACAGCTTGCGCTGTAGTCAGTGAAGTGTCAAAAAGTCCCGATCTCAGCATTCGTCGGGTCGCACGGCACTGTGACACGACCCGATATTCGGTACACCGAATATTGCAGGAAAGAAGGTTTGGAAGATTTCGTGCACTTCAAGTGCAGGATTTGAACCCCTGTGATCCGGAGAAGCCGCATGCATTTTGCCGCTAATATCTGGATTACGAGGATATTTGTTCAGTTCTCTTTACAGATGAGGCATTGTGTCATCTGCATGTAACAACGAAACATTACTATTGGGCTACCAGCAACCCACGAAAATTTACCGCATCGCGTATGCACCATAGTGTGGAACTAAGGGTTTGGGCCGGATTAACAAGCTAGAAAATCATGGGCCTATATTTTTTTCCGGGAATGTGACCGGTACGTTGTTGTTTTGGAGTACTAAAGCCTTATCTTTTCCTAGCGTCGTCGTAAATGGAAATGCTGCAGAGATTTGTGCTTCCCCAGTTAGAGATCGAAGGGACATGCAGTACCAGTTGGTGGCAGCAGGATGGTGCACCTGCACGGGGGTACTAGCCTCAATCTCTACACTTGCTTCTGTTCCCACACCATCAGTGTTATCCAATGTCAAATTCATAGCAAAACCTTTTGAGAAAGCTACTATCCTTGCATACACACAGCTTTCCTGGATTGGATAACCCTGGCGCTAAGGCACTACAGGCAGCAGCCATTCAACTCGCCCAGCCACTTGTCGGATTCTTTCAAAGAAGTCCGTCTGATCCTACCAATTACCGTCCGGTAACATCTCTCTCTGCCCTTTCCAAAGTCAGGGAGGCGTTAATCGCTAACTTAATAATGGGCTACTTGGAAAACGTAGGTGATGCATTATTAGGATGGGTTGTTACATTTCTCCATGAACAGCAGTTCTATGTTAGAGACCGAACATCTTTGCCCGACCCTACTCGAGTGGAGTGCGACGATCTTGCGAGAGCCATTACCTCAAAAAGTTTGCTTTCCGGATGACGTTAACAGTTGGCCGGCGATAAAGAGAATGGACGACCACACGATCCTCCATGTGGGACCAAGATGGGACCTGGCATTGACCGGTGAGGAATTCACTGTCATTACATGTGAACAAGTAACACATTATTCACATCCGCCATAGACAAGCCTATCTAGAATATTGGGGCATTGGACCTGCAGACGAGCCCTCATGAACTCGAACTCGGTGTGCTGGTGCAGGACGACTTCGGTTATGCTAGACAGTCGGGATCCAAAAGTGGTAACAAGCATGTTGTTAGCTTGCGGATGGCATTCGAATTTTTGATTCATTCATCTTCTCTCTGCTGCTCCATGCGCACATGCGTTAACAAGTCGTATACGCAATCCAGGCTTGGCACGCTTAGTTAAACCGTGACTTTGCATAGCTCGAAACTCACCATGATCGGGCAACAAAATACTTCAAGGGATTGTGCAAACTTTCGCACCACTAGCGACGAAAAACACTCAATGATCAGTAGACGCTACAGATGGCTACGTGGAGACTTTATATTAGTCTACCAGATACGTAAAGACCAAACGTACACATGTTGTCACTTACTGCAACTCATCTCAAACACCATATTCAAAGACAACCGCCTGAAACTGAGTCAACCTTATCACCGCATCCTACTTCACTAGCTACATAGCTAGGGAATCAAAGATCTAGTGCTTGGTTGGATTGTCAGCTTTCTTTAATAACGAAATCTTCAAGTGTGCGTAAATGGATCACTCTCTAACCAGACTGAGGTACAATGTGTTGTTCCACAAGGCTCAGTGCTTGGATCGCACTTATCCCCGGTGTTTCTCAACGACATGGCAGAAGTTATCTCCTCCAATTTTCTGTTTTTCGCGATGAGAATAACATGTGGCGGACGATAAATAGCAATGAAGATCACGATCTACTCCAACATGACCTAGATTGCAATTATGAATGGTCATAGAGGAAACTGCTTCATTTGAACATAGCCCAAGTGCAAGGTGATCCATCTACGTCACCAGCCGGTGAGCTCTTACAAACTTAGACAGCACACCTTGCACATGACCTCTCAGCAAAGTGATCTCAGTGTACTGGTACAGGAAGATCTCGGGTGATCGAAAACAGCATAGGCGACGAGAAGCAACTATCTAAACTTCGGCCAGTTTGAAACCTTAATTTTTCAGCAAATGCTTAAAGCCTACGTACAACGGCCTTGACATATGTGATCCAGGCGTGGCAGCCGTGGCAGAAACAGGATCTTGTTGCTCTCGAGATCCTCAACAAATGGAAACCAAGAAGGTCAGGCGCCTCTTTCACCTACCCCATCAGCTTAAACTGAAATATCTAAGAATGTGCAGCATACGACATCGGTTTTGCAGAGGGATTTCATAATGGTTTACCAAATTCTGAAGAACCCAAAATAAATTTGCCGTCCAATGTTGGAATGGAACCACAACACTAACCTACGAGGTCGCCCTCTGAAACTGACAATCAAGTTAGCAGGCATGAATGCCGTAGACCTTTATTTTACCCTCCGCGTGTGCCAGCCTTGCAAAGCCCTTCCTAATTATATCATCTCCGCTCCTAATCTGGCGATATTTAAAAACCAGTTGACGATGTGTTGTCTCGTTTGCGTTTCATTGTATGAATTGTTAGCCAGGAACTACAACACTCAATGAAACGGTGTCTTATCAAATTCAAAACCAACTCATGTATGGAATTGTACTTTTAATACGCGAACATCTCCGCTATTCTTGATAATTCTATGGTTAGTCCAACGAACTGCTCTTCACTTTATCATGCAATTTAATTTTCGTAATTAATTCTATCCCATGGGACTTGTTAGCCAATGAATTTTACCCGTAATACACCAATGTTCTATTTTTCTATACTACACGTTGCGCCAACTATCTAATCATACCTATGGGTAGACTGCATGGCGCATCCGTTTTACCTGGATACATCCTTTTTTGAATTTGACTGCAATTTTTGCCCACGCTATTGAATAAACAAATGCGTTCTCCATGGGGCCAATATTCACTCATCAGCATGCGCTGATCCTCACTTGTTCTTATCGTACTAAGAATCCGGACAAGTCTTTATATGGAGTGAATACCCAGCAGAATAAAAGCAAGTAACCGTATTATCTCAGGCACATACAAAATCCTGAGTGTGTTCCTGATTCTACGTGTTGCTTTTTGTTGCTGCAGTTAGCTATAAATAAACGAGACAAGCTTGGAAATACCCCTGATATGATGTTTTTATGAATCCGCCGTTTGCCCTCATGGCTCATTGGCATAAGCGACTGGCTAGCGGTGCAAACAGCTAGTGATCTTGGGTTCGGATCCTGATGGAACTGATGGGATTTTACAGATCCAAACAGTCGGGAATCTCCTTACCCCATATGTGGAGGACCATCTATTTTGCAGGCAGCGGCGATGAACTCAGTTCTTGGATTTTTCTCATGTAAACCTGTTGCCCGATTTTCTGAGGTGAACGCCGTTTGTTACATTTGGACATGGTTTACAAGCCTAACTTGTTTTTCAGCCAATATGTCAAGTTAGTTTAGTTTAGCCATGAATTCGTCCCAATTTCATTCTTTATAGTCTCGTAAGCAAATATGCAGACCAGTGGCGTAACAATTAATGTTGTCGGTCGAGACGGTAGTAAAATGTTTGCTCAGCACTAAAAGTTGTATACCGGTAAATCCCTAAAAGCTGCCCTGGGTATAGGTCCCATTAGTTTTAGATAAAATTGTTAATCGGTTGGTACTATGAGGTAAATTTGAGTTATGTAACGACAATGGGACAAGTTAGAGAATAACTAGGAATAATATTTGCACAGGCGTGACTTGACGCACATCTGTAGTTGGTGGAATAGAGTAACTTTAAGTTATCCAATTCTCAGCTTATCCGGAAATGTTGCCTTGTATTTGATATAGAAAAATCAGTGCTGATGAAAATGTTGCACCCTGTCTCTTGTCTTCCCCCGGCTATGCGTATGATTCAGACTAGTATTGTATGCCACTTTATGGTTACCCGACTTAACGCACTCGGTTGCTGCAACATATTGGCCTCCCTTGAAATGTACCTCACTTGTTTGAAGCCGTCATAGCAAAACATCTACTGTATAAGTACTTGTGCTTATTAGCAATTTACCTTGTACCAGTCCCGCGTGATACAAATTAAGTTGTAGCCACCTAGGGTACCAGAAGTGACAATGTGATATCGGAGAGTCGTTGCATGGATGCACGAATCAATCTAGAATATACTGAGTGGAAACGACCAATCTACAAGAATCCGTTTCAGCTCACCGTTAGTTCGCCATCGCCCACCTGGTGTGTGTGAGTGTGAATGGGCAGAAAATTCCTGTTGAGGGAACAGGTGTTCCCTCGCTGTTCGTGACCACATTGACTGACAGATTCAAACGACTTGACACCACTCAAAGGCTCAATCATCTCATTAACCTCTTCAGCGTAGGCTACTGCCCAGATATAATGGTTCCAAATTGTGTACCCCATGGAAGGAACATTGATTCCAACATATATAACTGATCTGCCAAGAACGACTACTTATTATATAGAGCTTAGTAGCAAAGGAGCGTCTGCTCTCCGGATGTAATCTGATGATGTTACCCACTGCTTCTGTAATGCGGATGTCTTAGCTGGAACAGCTGGCTCTTTTCCCACATGTAATCGCAGTCTATTCACAATATATGCTGGCCTCGTTTCCAGTCAAATAGGGTTTTCGCTGCCCACATGTCGACCTCCCATGCCGCCAGTCAATGGACGTTTCCATCATACAAAGCATCACTCTTTGAGGCGAGCATACACTTAAACAACTGCCCGTTGGAAGATTGTTAAAAGCTCAGATCAAGTTTAATCGTTAACATTCGTATCCTTAGGGGTAGACCTATATATGTATAACTAAGCGCAAACGCAACTTAGTAACAAACAGTGGAGTAATGGCTTTTCTTTTTAAAACGCCTTAAACCTGACCGTTATTTGCTTATCGGGGATAATTCAGAAAATCGAGAAATTGTGACATTTAGCGGTAGAGTTTAGTATTGAACATCACTTTGACCAGAAACTGGTGTCTTTCAAGAAACAAGCACTGAATATCAACCAATTGGTAATTTACACAAACACGGAAGTCGCAGATAGTAAGACGTTGAAATTATTTGGCAATTTCGGAGTCCATTTTCACACCAAGAGTGTGTAAATGGAAGCTGCATGAAAGTCGGTTATTTTCATTGGAATAAGATACTTTACTACATCGTTTGGCCCTCGTTTATCCTTTTGTTTGGGGCACTTAATGGTCACATTATGAAACTTAACCGCATGACAACACTGAGTGATTCCTGCACACATTGATTTTGATACTGATTTGCTTCGCCGTGACTTTAAGCATGACATTTACAACATGAAAATGAGGAAACATAAGACTTCGGCCACCCAAAGGACGTTGCATTGCAGTTTATTTGTTGTGTGTCGTCCAATGTACTAGATTTCATTGCCTACACTAAATGCAACTTAACTTATCATTGTTAAGCTACGCCACGCATACTAACAAGAAGGTAATTGTCGAAACAGTTGTGCGGGTTCATCCGATGGGAGTTTTACTGTCAGTAGCATCTGTGTAATAAAGACGATATGCAAATGTTTATCGATAAGGAATTTGAATTTTTCGGTTGTTCTACATACTGCTATGATGCAGTTGAATATCTAAATATTGTGTTTACTATTCAGGCAGTCGTTAATGCCGTCGCGGCTAGCTCTACCTGGAAAGATCAGATGAAGCTGGAAGTGCACTAAAATGGAGGCAGTAAAACAAGTCTAAAGATTTCAACTGCGAATGCAGTTCCAACAATCAGCATGATGGAAAAGGAAAGCCACGGTTCAAAGTTCACTTGGATTTCACAAGCTAAGTATTAAACACACAATTTAAGCAGAAGGTATAAGTCTAATTTCAGCCATCACGAGGGAAGGAAACACAACAGACCAATTCTAGTTTTTGGATGAGCGAGGGAATGCCAATGGATAAGAACCTACATATGATTCCTAGAAATTACTGTAGACTTTGGTAAATTGCTAACAGCAAGGCGGATTTAGTTGGGCAAACTCGGGTGTGTAGGCAAAATAGCAAAAAAAAGGAGTTTATGCGCAGATATCAGAAACAAGTTAATGATCAAAATTTTTCGGTGAATCTCATCTGGGTTTTTTGGCTTATTTGAGAGGAATCGAGTGTTTGAAATACATCTTTAACTGGTAACGCTGAAAGCTGTACTTTGCCCAAAGGAACACATTTTCCAGTATTAGTACCTACAGTCCAGGATTCGCACCAATATTCTTCAACATTCACCCACTCATGTTCCATGAATACGTACACTGAACCGAGACATCGAACACAAATCCGCGCACATGGGAATGGTCCTTAATGCACAAAATGTGTGATAGAACTATGAAATCAGATAAATGCGATGATTTTGCGTAACAAGGCAAGCAGGATGATTGATGCAAAGGAACTATGTTGATGGTCCGAGTGACCCTATCGGTAGACACTGGCTTAAGTTCAACCGACACCATAACCGTGATTGCGTGGCGTAATCCAATACACAGCGCGGGTGCTGCAATACCAGCAAATCAACTTCTAACCGCTGTGTCAAGGTACTGCTTGCAAAACTGAATGGCCTAGTGATCCTGGCGATGGCCGCCAAGCAGTAGGCACGGTTTCACTCCCAGCCCAGTTATCTTTACCGGTTGAGTCCAAACCAAGACGCAACCATCGGTCGTGGAGTGCAGAGCTAGACGAAAACCACAACGATGCTCTCTGCTTCAGTTAAAAGTCCCAGGGATGGTATTAACCGTTGCTGAGTTCACGGTTTAGCAAAGCCCTAAATGCGATGGCCTGTCGCAATCGAGCACACACCCAGAGGTACCAAAACACGAAAAACATCTTCAAACCACTGTGTTATACACTACTCGCAGAGCTCAAGGACCCTGTTTTCATGACAATGGCCGTCAACCACTATGCACCAAATTCCAATCCTAGCTGTCCTTTCTCTGCTTGATGATTCTAAATAACGACGAACCAATCGGTCGTGGACCGCACTGAATCCCTCCATTTAAGCAGCGATTTATGCAAGCGAATTTTCTAATGGAGGCGCACGAATATGATTTAATATTGCACATTTCAAGTGAGTGTAATTTCCAGTGTAGTTGCACGCACGTTGTCACAGTCACCCTGCTAGCATAAAGCCTTAAATGATGTCGAATATACAGAGGAAGCTTATCTACCTTTTGGTTTTTGTGTATTTTCCAGTCTGAATAATACTACTCTTGGGAA
Organism: Dicrocoelium dendriticum; assembly: GCA_944474145.2. Classification (NCBI taxonomy): domain Eukaryota; kingdom Metazoa; phylum Platyhelminthes; class Trematoda; order Plagiorchiida; family Dicrocoeliidae; genus Dicrocoelium; species Dicrocoelium dendriticum. The sequence continues at coordinate 120,222 of CALYDF020001422.1, forward strand.
TGCTTTAATATAACTTTACGCAATGCATTTTTCCACACAAATTCAACCTGGTTGCTCTTAATCATTTAGATAAATTTTGCGTTTGTTCAGCATATTAATTCTGCGACTGATCAGTTGGTGATGGGTAGCACGGTTAAGTGGGCGGTACTGATCATACTGATGTCATCTGTCAACTTATCGCAACTGAAGTAGATGGTCAGTATATGGCCTGCCTAGCGTCTGGTGATATTTCAACCCACGTTGAAAGGGTCGCAGATATATGCAAACTATTAAAAAAATGTTTGACTAGTGTGCTATTGAACACTCGCCAATTATCAGTGATGCGCACAGTCAGAACTATCTGAGGATAGATGTCATACTCGCAAATGGTACAATGTAATTTACAAACCAGACTAACCTTCTCCATAGTGTCTTGTGCCAAAGTGTACCACAAAGATCAGAGAGGAATTCAGGGACTTGTCTACATGAAATTCACTGATGAACCTCAGAACTGGAAGCGTACTATGCCAGATCCTCCACCAGGAACTACATCCAATTTGGGTCATAACCATGGACTTATTGACGTAATTAAATTTAGTATAGTTTGTTTTATATACACTGTATATTCTTCACTTGTGTGAATAGTGTCAGTATATCAAACAGTGGGTCAAAACCGCTTTCGTAAGACACTAAGAAGCTACCTGAATTGAGGTTTTATAGACATAGTGTGCACTTCATTTATGATAGAGGAACTGCATGAGCCATTTACGAAACGTGAATAACACTTCGAAAGTGACTAGGAAACATTTTTGCATTTGTTTGTTGTTAGCATAAAATGTTGGATATTTGTGGGTTGTTTTGCCAAGATTCATTTCTAAGAATTGTAGCCGAATTTCTCTCAGCTGGTTCATTCCAGGCTGACGCATTCTATTTATGCTAATAATTAGACAATAGCACTGTTATTTAGAGTCAAATGAATTCCTGTCCAACATAGTATAACATAGTATATAGAGCTGAAATCTACAAAGCGTGCCATGCGTCACCCGGATAGAGCGTACTTCCACGCGACTAATATGTTACTCATTAATTCTGACATAACGGGGATTTATATGCCTAGTTATTAATATGTTCATCTCCTAGTTTTCAATACCTTTGAAGAGTTTGCGTTTTCCATAACAATCTTTGGGATAGCGCACAGATAGAAATGTAAGTTTGGGAATGCATGGCCCATTGGCAAGGATTAGTCGGATTTCCAGCCTTTAATGTTTACTCCAACGGTCTAAAACTGACGCCTTTCAACTACTCGCACGGCTTCTTATTCTATACAGCGCACTGACCATAACATATTACAATGATTGTTCTCATGCACAGAGGAAGTATATTCAGTAGAGTTGACATGAGTTGTTTCTTCTAAACGTAAAGATTCATTATTTTGCAAAAGCTAAATTTTATACGTCCTCTATTTCGGATACCGTTACCGATGGTATTGAATGCCAAAAGCTCACGCAGATAACTGGCGAAGGGTAGTGCCCCTGCACCACTCAAAATACTTTCAAGATCCCGATTCCAGGTGAAATACTAAAATAGCTGAATAGTATTTTAAGGGAAAAATTAAGAAAGTGTTTGCATTGATGGTACTGTCGCAAGATCGCAGTTCATCCATCCAGCTTCCTTCTATTCACTACAAGAAAAATGAAAGTGGTACCTTTCATGGCCTTTAAATTGACCGTGTCAGATTTGAAAAATATGGATATTTCTTTCTATTATTGAAAGGTACAACACTATATCTACTCTCATAGGTTGATATGCTCGTTAGATTGCCCAACATTGCGGAAACCAAAAGTAAACTATCCTAGGATGGAAGTGGATTTCGACGGAAAATCATTGAACTTCAGTGTACAACTCTCCTCCGAATCAGATGGAAACACCATGATTATACACAGGATTTGCTAAGTTAAATTGTACGTTTCTCGTAAGGTGATTAAGCTACTACTCATAACCTAAACACTTGCAAAAATGCTTATTCTATTTCCGCATGGCTTCAGTTTGGTGTTCAGGGGGCACAAAATCCGTGAAGTATATTCCCTTGCCGTTAGTTAGAAGTGAAACGGTAGACGGGTACACATAAGCTGCCCATGATATTTTGTTGAAGCCATTCGTAATCTTCCCACAGATCAGGTACTTGCCAGTGACGGACGAATGAAAGCGATGTGTGGAATCACCTTTAGCCCGCTCATATACATTCAGTCATTGCGTTGGTTAGTATAATTTAATCATAGAGGAGGTGGACAGGAGTCACGTTTTTTTGTTACTGAATCCCAAAACAACAACACTGCCGCTAACTGACATGCTTACGGATATTATACATGTCTGTCATAAAGCAATCGTTGCTGAATGTGTGCGCTTACTTGGCAAAACTTCTGTAATCTTCCTTGTCAGTGAAATCATCCGTTTTGTTCCCTAATGACGTGAGCAGGATTGATGCTAACAGTGCCCCCGCAATTGGCTCCTGTCGGAGAGGAAACATGGGAAATGTGTCCTCTTTAAATGGTAACCCGATAAAATATGTTTACTAAAAGTGAAAAACAGATTCTTCTGAAGATAACTATGCACACACATGGAATCACTGGCTTTTGACAGCCGGACTATTTCAACAACCGCAGATGACCACCGAAAGTAGTTGCTGTGATAAAGCAGGTATGAACCAAGCTCCAAGCTGAATTTTTCAAGTTCAGACACAAAACAGCAAATGTAAACACCATTTTCTTTGACTTAAACCTGATAAACGTTTAAAGGGATTTCAGCTAATATAAATGGCCTGGCTATTAGCCATATCAACTAGATCCAAGTACAAATCTACTGTAGTTAGCAAACATATATATTACCCGTTCGTTTCTTGGTAAAAATTTAGTGGCGTGACTACTCGCAGTAAAATTGGGATTCGATTTAACGGTCTAACTAGGAGGTGGAAATTGAAAAGGGTTACTTATTCATTGCTGGGTAATAACAATCCAGGTGGTGAGATGCTGCATGCATCAAATTACTGTTTGCGAAGTGTACATTCATATTCCTGGCTTCTGTTTGTGCCAAGAACATTTTTGTCTCCTTGTTGCGTTTTGGACACCCGGTCTGCGTTTAAATCGCCTCCCGTAATATTTGTTGTGGCGTGGGTTCGCTTTGAAAGGTCCAGTCGAGTCTTCTATCCCCTAACGAGCCAGTATGCTTGCGAAGAGCTGATGTTAGCAAAAATAACCAAATGCCTATCTACGGCATTTCCGGATTATTGAGGCACATATTACTGGCGCAATAATTACTCTGTTTACTCCCTCACATTTTATCTGATCATAGCATAATCACTAGAGCAGTTGTCTATGAGGCCACTTTTGGTAATGGAGTTTAGGTCCGAGACGAAAGGAGGAGGGCGTTAGATTGCAGAATAGCCTGAATATCTCGTCCGTTGAGAGTCCAATTAGGGAGGAATCACCTAGTGTTTGATATTATGCTGCTCATTGGCAGATCAGCAAAGTAATATCCCTGTGGTCCTGACCACAAATTCCTAACAATTTATTTGCGGTTTCTATTCACACGAGTACCAGATGGAGTGCGCAATGCAGACGGTGCCCGAAAGGATGGAATTCTATACGTTGCACTGCTGGTCTTATAAAAACTCTATGACTGAGTTCAGCTGTGGTAGTTATCAAATGTTCCCATTCAACTTTCCCTAGTAAAACTAGACTTAATAATCCTACTTCCGAAATGGGAACTGGAAATGTCAGCTTTCACATCATAATATCCATGCTAGTATAAATTAGATTCAAACATACGGTATCCCAAAACATTTATCACGATTAAATATTGCATCATATGTTGCTCTGCTTCCGTGCTAATAATCCACAAATATTATCGCATCACTGTTCTAAAATAAACTCTATCTCGTTTGCTCCAACTTGATTTTAGCTCTCATTTGATATCGGGGATTTATATCAAATATTTAATGGCTCTATTGTTTATATATTTTTGAAATATATGTAACTAAGTTTAGAGGGCACTAGTCCTCGTCTAAATAAAGATTTTCGACGGTGCATACACATTGTTTCTGAATGAGTCAATGGCAATGCTGCGAGATCTGAACTAAAGTGGAGGGACGAATGATATTCAGTCTAATTAGTAAGGCACAACAAGGATTTCGAAAGTGGTTTTCGTGTCTGAGGAATTTGTTTGTTGCTCGTGAAACTTGAGCCGAAGTAAAGGAGAATTGTTACGTGGTGAATGTGCTTTTCGTCTGCTTTTCGAAAGCTTTTGTTAAGGTACCCCACTTGAGGCTAAAAACAAAAGCCTAACTTCTACGGCGGATCTGTCCGCGCCCTTCACTGTGTATCCTCATTCTTGCAGAGAAGAGAAGAGTGTGTACGTGTGGGTTGCAGCTTATCCTTTAGGCAGACGGTCCTTAGCCGTGTCCCACAGGACTCTGTCTTTGGACAGATGCTGTTCTCCATCAACGTAAACGATCTCCCTGGAGAGCTTGGATTAGTATCGCTATTGTTTGCTGATGACATTATGCTATGGAATGTTGTAAATGTCCCAGGGAATTTGAGGTCACTCAGTATGCCCTGGACAAAATATGAGACTAGTCTACTTTGTGACTGCTGCTCATTAATCCTGCTGTGTCCGTCCTTCGTACAGGAGCAACTTTCCCATCTTAGAGGTACTTGCTCGATGGGCTCCAAGTCCCCCTTGTCTTCATCCAGGTAGACACAAGCGTCGTCCATTTTTCGTTTTTGCATTCTATTAACAACTGGAAGAATGCCGCCAGTAGGGGTTTCAGAATGTTGTAGTTAATACATCGGTTTTCAGTGGTCCTAACTGTCAACATATTGGTGAAGCTGTTCTCAGCTTTCTTTCGATCCCATCTGGAAGATCACGTCCAGGCTTATCCGCCTTTCTTTGTTCGGAAAATAATGGAGCTATAGAGATTTTTGAGAGTATGTAACAAATTTGTCCAGTGATTACAAGGCAAACGTATCCCGAGCCTCTACTTATCTTGGATAGGTAATTAATGCACTACCGACGGCTTCGAGGAGACGTAATCCTTACTTATCGCACTTTGATAGGGAAGGTTGGACTGGACTTGAGCTTGCTATTTAGCCCGGCTTGGTTACCTTGGCTTCGCGGTCATCTCATGAAGCTATACAAGCCACGTTCCGACCGGATCAGGGCGGAAACTCAGTTATCACGTAGGGTTGTCGAGCATTGGAACTCGTTTCAAGAAAGTGTAGTCAGTGGGTTTGCTATGGTCAATTAGACTCTCTTGGGTGGCAAAACGTAACCTCTCCCTTCCCTTGATCATATCCACCTTCCAACTTTGAGTTCATATGCTGTCATTCTCTGCACTCTTTGGTGTTATCCTTTATTTAAGTGAATTTCCTTCCTTTTTTCTTTCATTTTCGTTCTACATCTCCTTTACTTCACGTGACCTACACAGCAGTGACCGCTATTGCAGGGAATTTGGGAAGTAATTGGTTGACCGGGGTGTGGTTCGGGTTTGTCGTTTTGGATCCATCAAGACAACAAAGCATCTTATCGGTGCCTAACTCAATGATCCGCTCTAAAATTTAACAAAAAGGATTTTCCTATCATTTCAGTCCCAATTAGGAATCCTTAAAAAGCCAACCGGCGTTGGACCAACGTAGAACCAAAATTATGATTTAGGGCGGCCCAACTCATAAGCTTAGAGGACATCAGATATTTTAGGTCAAAGGTCATCACAACTAGCTGATGAATGATTCAGCGTTACTCATGAAACGCTCGTGTGAAAAGATTGCCAAGCGTAATCCCGAAGTAGACCACACTTCGGAGAGCTTTGGAACCAATCGATTGGTTCAATTGTTTGATAACGTTTCGCTCTTGATAAAGGGGCTTCGTCAGACCCGGTAAGTCCGTGCGCATAGAAGTACCATTTTATAGCGAACAGGGCCAATAACCGCGTTATCCGCGCTTGAACCAATGTGTCATTACAGTCACAGTTGGTGATGTCACCTCAAGTGGTTCAATCACAGTGGGAGTATTCTAGGAGTTCCTTTGTGCGTCATGGCATTGATGGATTGTGACTGGTGTCAAGTGATCAGTGTCGACCAACATTCGTCACATAAAGAAATTTGTCAACATTAGTTGTCTTGTTTGGGAGCATGTGGTTCTCGTTATAATTGCGGTTCACTTCTCCTTGGCTCACCAGAAAGTACTCACACTGCTAACCAGGGGACATATTTGAACAGACAAATTAGATGGATAGAATAGCGAAGTTAAATAAATGGGATGATTTTGTCGACGGGCTTCGCTTCCTTTTTGTGAATTTAGTTAAGTTTAGCAAGTCATCTCACAGAGGGCTCCTAGAATGGCGTACCACGAACGCACAAAATTTGCAGTTCATCAGGCTACTCGTAAATTTTGAATACTTTTAAGCAAAATGTCAATGATCCGTTTGTTAACATCACAACAATGTGGATAAATTATAGTTCAGAGGTTATTAAGGTTTCTTACTTTTTCCATCGTCCAAAAGAGCTCGGCCATTCGCAGCTTGCCGACCAAAATTGACCATATCAGAAGTTCCCGTGCTGGACGGTCAAGCTGTATGGCTCTTGTTTGCCCCTCGTCTTCATCGCATATGTTCAGATTTGAGGGAGAAATTTATGGGTTAGCTCAATGGTTTGTAAAGTATTGATGTTTTTAGAAGAGTTGATGATATAGAGAACAAATGTGACAGTTGCACTCAACAAACAGAGCGATGAAACAGCAAATGAGCATGAAACCGGTGGACAATCATGCAAGCCATCGGCTGGACCTTGCTCTCAATGTCTATGCGAACATGCTGCACAGACAAGATAGTGATAATTGTCATGCGTGAGACGTCCTATTGATAGGGGTTCAAAGTTTAGCCTTCACTTCAGTGAAAATAGTGTGTCAATTAGATGGTGCGCTGTAATGTAAAATATGGATGTATAGAAATGACAAGACACTTACTATGCTGAACGCATACGTTTCTATTGTCTAACAACTTTAATATCAGCAGAGAATACGGACTGAAATCATTTTGGAAATCTTCCCTTGTTCTTGCATGCAAACGTTGGAATATGTTCAAGTGCTTTCGTGGGTGGTGCAACGCTGTTATTCTAGAAGAAATGGGGTTTAATCGATTTAACTGACAATGAAAGAAATGCCCCTGAAACTTCCAATCACCACCCAATGGCGATTTGCCCTAGTGAACCATGCGAACATCGTCGCGGATGTGCTGGAAAGCTATGTTGTCAGCACGGTCTTCAAAAATAATGATCATGTACCACGAACTCGTGGGTTGCACAATGCAACTGGACTGAAACTGTTGACGCGGGGACAGGAACCGACGTCACCTACTTCAACATTTGCAGTGTTGCCTCACTTGGATCACTGTTTGTCGGTTTATACGATCCAGAACTATGGGACTGGTGACGCAGTATTCAAATAATCGGAAAATGTCCTCACAAATGACCATTTTGATTTAAAACATGAATGTTATTATCCAACAAAATTCAAGTGGAGCGTGGTATAACGCAGGATTCGGCATGACCATGTCGAATACACCATCCAGGCTTCGTGAACTTGGTAAAATGTGAATCCGGACAGGTCGAGACTCCACAGCATCGGGGAACGGAGACGATCAAACATTTTGCCAATTATCGTATAGGAACGACTGAAATCTTTCGAAGTGTTCGGCGATCGTTATCAGCTGTCACACAGAGACTTCATAATGTGTATATAAACAAATAAACATTCACAGTCACGCCGGCTGTCAATTTTGAAACATGCAAAGTTGTATGTTGAGATCAAGTTGATCATGCAGTCAACTATACTATCGACTAACTAACCTCTCCCTTCGGGTTCACCAATCCTGAAAGGCACTTACAAACACATACAAGTTTGCACTTAATTTAGCCACTTTCAAAAACTTGTTTGGATATGCACCCAACTCAAGACATTTTGTAACATGTACGTAAAATCACTCACATACCTGCGCTATCCGAAGTTTTAAAAGATATTATCACAGAGGCGCTCAGGTGATACCTTGTACTTAACTGCATCACAGTGTGACGGAAGCACGATTCCGCTGATATCGTTCATGAACTGTAAACAAGTTGCTAGTCCCAGCATGTTGGGTGGAGCCAGCTGATGCGTGAGTAAGAGTAGATGTCCTACACCTGGAGTTCTCTAAAGTCTCGACAACCTGGAGCACTTCATTCTTCTTTAAGGAAATTCGAAGCCATGCGATCGGTGACCCTGTACTGGGTTGGATAATCAAACTCTTCATTCAAAGTCGGCTGATTTCGACAGTCCAAGACTACAATTCCGACTTCATTGCTTTTCGATGTAGTGTGGCCCAAGGATCAGTACTTGGACCAAGTTTGCCCATAGTTACGTGCAACGACCATGCCAGTATGCTGCGAACATACTTCTTCCTATTTGCAGACTACGTCAGGATCTGGCATGACATCAAGAAAATGGACGACCACACGGCATTGCCGAGTGATCTCGTAGGACATATACGTGATCGTTAGAAAACCGGCACCCGATTAACAGTTGTCGCAACAGGAAAGGGACCACGGATTAATGGTGCAGGATGAACTTGGCTACTCGAAACATGAGAAAAAGGCACCGAGAAGAACCAATCATCAACTTTGCCTGTTAAGAAGTGCGTTCGGGAACTAGGAGCTCCCTACCATTCCGCAATCGCCAAACACCTAGTTGAGGCCCTGCGTGGAATACACGATCCAAGGCTGGCGATCATGAAGCAAACGTGATGTCAATTTGCTTGAAACGTCACAACGAAGCACGAAAATCGTTAGAGGAAAGTTTCACAGCTCCTGTCAATGCAGAATTCAAGCCCTAATTTTGTAAAATGGTGAATATTGGCGCTTGCTTGAAGGGCTTATCAGGGTATATCAAACACCGTATATCCCCATTCACTATTCACTGTAAGTCATTTACAATACCAACCAGAGGGTCTAACAACTCAAAATAGTCATGCGCTAGAGTTGACTTAAATGCCGAAGAAACCTCTTCTCCATTTTTTTATTCCGAACATAGAACGCCCTTTTAAATCATGTTAAGTTTGTCCTCATATTCACGCTTAAAAACCCCAACGACAAGCTAACCGATTTACATTCCGTGATAGAGTTTGTTTCCATCGAGAGACGAAGTAACGCAAAAGTACCGTGTGCTCACCAAGTGTCACTTTAACATAGCGGTGTGGAGACAAGTAAATGTGTTGGTATGGGCGGCTTGGTGAGTCACGGTAAAACCGACATTTTTATCATTTCGTCTGTTAGTTATTTATCGTTTCATGATCCTTCCTTCCGTTATCCCAAAGGGACTTGTCAACCATTTAATTTTCACTTGGAATAAATCATTTTCCTTTGTTCATCGGATACGCTGGAATGTAGTACAGTTAACTGGCTACTTTGAAATTTTATTCCTTGCAGCAGCAAGTAAGACGGTGAAGTCTGGTGAGCAATATTATAATTCTTTACATTATTGTATAGCCATGTTATTTTGTCGCACTCTTTCACCCGATACTATCAGCTTTTAATAATCTTGCTTCCACTGTGCTACCGCCTTTGGTTTCTGGTTTTTTGAATATAAAGGCAGCTTCCAACTATCTCACATTGACCAACCTAAGGGAGATGCTAACCAAATATCCTGTACTATACACAACTAAATGTTTAGCTTGGCGGTTTACGTGTAAGACAAATTTGGAGAGAAGATTATCCGTTTTTATTATAAGTGGTACATCTTTGCTCTCAGGGACTGCATTCATGGGGAAGATACCTGCGAATAAGTCGTGGACTTTTGCTGGAGAGAAGAAGAAGCGGTTGCGGTCAATCAGGGACAACTTGCAGCATACGGATTTCAAGACTGGTCAGTTGATTTCCTATGAGCTACCAAAAAACTCCTACGGCCTTGTGTTAACGCCAATGTGAACGTTTATAGAAACACTGGCAATGCAGTTCCGCTACCAGAGGAGAGTAATCAACGGAGAGCGTTTGAATAATCATGATTTCCACATTTTCTACGTGTGCTTTGTAAACTACCAAAGGGTGTGAGCTGCCTTTTGTAAACGTACTTCGCGCCTTAGAGTGAGTTCGGCGATCACGGAAATATTCTACCTAACCTATCCAGTTGGGCTTTGTGGCAATTATGAATAGTTTACTGATACTGTTGGACGATTACAAACCTGACGCGATATACATTATTCGCTCTGCTACCTTCAGACTCGTTATTTTATGACCAAAGTCTGGTGGTGAAGTATCCTAAATTTATAATCTTGCTCAAATTGGACAGCCGAGAAATCGCTAAATCCGTACAACTTTGCACTTTAATTATTATCTGTTCACTCAGTTTGCTGTCAGCCATCTAACTAACTTGAACAAATTGCTGTGTATAGTTGCCTGTTGAGTAGAAGAGTACCATTTATTCTTGAAATTAAGGCTTGATGCAGGGGAAAGATAACACTTCATTGTCCCTATTTATCACAAGTGGCTAAAATGCGGCTGCTCCGCATCACCCTTCCTGTTTAATATTGCCATGAATGATATCCTAGAGCTTGTTCAAATCATTTGCT
>CALYDF020001423.1:0-11989 GCA_944474145.2 Dicrocoelium dendriticum
GAGGTAAAGTTGTGTCAGTTTTGTTCATGTAATTAGACAGTACCGTATATTTCCGAGAATCAAGTTGCGTAGTTACAAAGTTTTCAAGAATTGATTATTTCCTTCATTATGAACCAACTATATATTATTTGATAAAATTAATATCAATTTACATATTTTGCAAATGTATGACTTTGAATATTGTCGAGAGTAAAACATACGTCAGGCTTATAAGCTAATAAATGAGGTATGCCGCGTTGTTTTCATTACACGATTACTTTGCCTGCAAAAGATCCAGCTGCTAGAATTCATTGAATTCATAAACATAATGAAGAAATTCCAACATATTTGAAAAGTACGGTTAGAATACTCAAGACAACTTGGGTTTTTGTAGTATAAACATTTATTGCGAATCCTATGCTTTATTTCAAATTCCCGTGGAACATGATGATTATGTTGTATTCCACTTGCATACAATTAAATATAATCAAGCCCAGGGGTGAAAAGTAATGTGCCTCTAATAATTAGGTTCTCACCACCTGGTGCAGATTTCGGATGACGAGTAACTCGTAGTAGGTATTTGGTCTTATTGTGACGCACATAAACATGTACACAGGCTCCATTGACTACGGTCGTCAAACGAATTACTTCGTAATCTATGCACACAACAGTCAGGGCGCTACTGTTGGGCTCTATTCATTGAGCTGTAAGGCTGGATGACCGTTGGTCTTGGATTTCAGCCAAGTAGTGGTTGCCTGTTTTTTGTTTCTATATTGGCCTTATCGATGTTTGTAAATGACGAAGCAGCGTGTGGTTTCCGAGGTTACTTATACAGCACTATTTGCAAATGTGACAAATGTCCTGGGAAAACTGGACTCTGTTCGATAAACGTTAGCTGTAAATGCAGCGGACTGCTTTGTGGCCGCTTATACTTGGAAATGACAGCTGTTGTTATGACCAGTGAAATTGTATAGGTCACACATTTGTATGGTGCCTGATTTTGTGGACACAACTGTATTCGTCGCTTCTTGTCTGCTTACTCCGGATTTTAATGTTAACCACTGTATGTAGCATCCCGAGACTACATGCTTTTATGTTTACTCTGTACATTATAAGCATCCTCCTTCAAATGACGTTGTTCCCGAAGCCATCCACTCATCCAGGTATTCTTGTGTTATATTTTTGCTACCTTAATCTTGAGGTGATTTTGCATTGATCGAAATGTAGTGACCCCTAGTATGAGCATTACATTGGGTCTGTGTATAGCAACCGTATATGCCAAAGGCAAATGTCACTGGTTTTGCGCCTACTTTGTGCTGTTAGTCATGTTGCACGAGTTATCTGTATAACCTAGATAATTTAACACCGGTTTTTGTTGTCACAATTTCGATTAATTTGATCCACTAATAAGATAATTTGATCCAGAAATCGATTTTGTACTAGTGGATAAACTATTGATGCATCTAAGTTCATAAATCTCTTACGTATTTTTACTACGCTAGGCAGGACCAGTGCAAAAGCATGGTCATTGCGGTTCCGAATTCATGCATTTTTAATTCTGCCACCCGCTCCTTTTACTTCTGCAGCGTTTTTAGCACTTATAATGACAACCGGTTAACTTTTAACAGTCGTTTTCATAAACCTGGATTACTCAACGGATAAGAAGACAGTCGATCGCGGTGCTAAGTAAACACATTGAAAAAATACATTTAATCACTGGTCATCGCGCTTGCTTGAAACGTACCAGCTTGTAACAATTTTATCTTAGAGTTCATTTGCTATTTGGTCTCTGTTGCTAACCGGCCGACATTTTGTAAAAAATAATCGAACGCACGCTTTAAAGCCCTAGGGCGTATTGTGAACCGTTCGTTCTCCTGGCTCGCGTAATCCGAGGTTGGCATACATGGATGGTACCACTAAACACAATGGGAGGATGCTGGCCTTTAATTAACGCATCTCCACTTTTGTCAGACTCAAAAGTAGCCTTTGTTTGGAGCGATTTCGATTGTGTGTCTAATTGGTTTCTGTTACGCAGCATGCATACTTTCCTTACCAAGTAAGTTGATTGATGTTCTGGACAATTTCAGAACCATGTGATGAGTAAAGCCACTTGAGCGTGGACTAGCCTTCGGTGTGACAGAGCAGAACTGTGTGATGGGTTACGACGGCGCGCTGATTAAAATGTCACAAAGTGCTGTGCTTAGCTTGGGGTTATTGAGAAGAGAAGAGAAGAAAACACTGTACCCGCGTTTCAAGCTTTCGGGAATCGTCAGCAATGCGCATTAGATCGCACATCTGACGATTCCCGAAAGGATGAAACGCGTGTAAAGTGTTTTCTTGGGCATGTGACTGCGGTCTGAGAGAGCCTAAATGTGACGAATGTACACCTATACCATACTATCCTTCTATAATCAGTACGCAGGCCAAGCTGTTTATAATGCCATTAGCTAATTGGTGGCTTAAGTTTCGTAAACTCTGCACGGTAGCAACGTGTAGGTTATTGGATAGTGATGGGCGTTATCTTACGACTAGTAACTTATTTACGATTGTCGTTGCCGCCCCCCGTAGCTCAGTGGACTCAACCACGGAATGGCAACAGTCGAGTTGCGGGTTCGAGCTCTAAGAGGGTCCGATGGAATGTGCATTGCTCAGTGCTTCTCCGGCAGTGTGACAGCTCTTTGATTGTGTCTTTATGTGACGGATTTCTACCTATACCGTAAAACCCACAACTATTCCTCTGTAAACTTAAAAATGGCTAATATTTTTAATATTTTTTTCTGCCTGAGTACACGGCCCAATGCTTTTGCCATGTAGAGAAGAAAAATAGCCATCTGCTCTCCGGATTAGGCGGACTTGGTCACGAAGTCAAGAAATTCAAATTGGCAAGTTTGACATGTACGATCAAGCAGGAATCGGCCTTACGACCTGTCGATCAAATTTTGGCAACTCAATAACTACATGTATTTTTATTCTATTATGCTTTCCATAATTGTGGCCAATATGAAATTATGACTTACGTGGTTGTACTTTGTTAACACATGGCGTGATCCTCCTATTTGTCCGCATATGATGGTGGCCCGCTTCCACCCAGCTGAGTAATATCAACCGTAATGAACATGGAGAATATGTTTAACAGGTACAGTGGGATATCAGGCCCTGCAAATTTAAGCAATATTGCTGGTATGCTGTCAGGCTCATGGTGAAAAGAATGATTTAAAGCTGTTATCTGCCGGCTAGTGCTATGTAGAGTGAATGCAAACGTATCTATTTTTGCACCAGGCATTGGAGGCAGTATTTCTTATGCAAAAGCTGCGCCTGTATTAAGCGATGAGGAGAAATCTTTATTAAATAACTCATAGTTCTTCAGGTTCGATAATGAGACTGCCAGTTGCTGAGACAAGCGTTATCGGTTGATGCCTTTGTGCTTAGTATCTGGCTTTCACCCTTCTAAACAATGCGTGTTTGTGGCTGGGAGCTCCTAGCGCAAGTACCTTTTGCGAAGTAAGCCTCCTTTCGTGTTGGGCTTGCCACTCGTGGACGATTTTATTAGGTTTTGATCGCACGTATATAATTTCTTTTCTAAGACTAGAGCACAAGAGTGCAGGCATTCAAACAAATTTACGGATAGATTGTTGAGAACTAAACAATTGTTGTTTTCTCTATTGCACTGGTGCAAGCGGGTCGATGCAGTAGATTAAATGCTCAAAGTACCCATCAGGGGCGATATCTGGACAGTCTTTTAGAAAGAAGGCGTCCACGGTATAATAGACAGAGGCAAGCTGATTTCCTCCATTTATTGATGTGGTCAATAATTTTAAGCATATTGAGTGTTTGCTGATGATATACGTTCAAAATTGAGGGTGAGTTGGATAAACTTACGATCGATCTCAGGAGGATTGTTAATAGTCCGCTTTATTGGACTGAGTACGACGAACGTGAACTGCAAGTCAGTAATGTTCCTGCTTTTCGCAGGACAGCATACTTGATATTTCCGTCTACGACTGACTAATGAAGATAGGAATTTCTAATATTTAGCGCTTGGGATTCTTTCCTGATAAGAAACCTCGGACAGGTTAAGGTCGCTACCTATAATTTTTGAATGAACGCATATCAGTTGCCGATTCATTTATTTTGGATTCATTGGTTTTATGTGACCTTGGTAGCGCCACACTGTAGGTAGATGCGACTAACACGAAAGCAACAGGAATTTTTTATTTGTACCCAGAATAAGTCCTTGAAGCCACTTAACCATAGTGTCACAAATCTACTGGCCTCTAAATCTTCCTTAATGTTCATAAAGCATCCGCCAGCTTGACCAGTGAGACGACAACTGGCAAAATCATGAAACCAGGAACAATTAGCTTTGCGCATTGCGAGGCAAACAGTGTTTCCATTACAGGCACAATATACGGGGGAGAGCAAAACAACCGCATTTGAGACATGTTGCTTGGCAGCAATAAAGCATTCGTTACAAGAATGCTAACGACATGATCTGGATTAGAAGACTTACTGCGTTTAACTTTAGGCTGCTGGGAATAGAATAACTCAATTATATATTTATTGCAAACTATTGAGAGACGAAGTCACGCTCAATTTGGCTGTACACATTGCTGTATATAACCAAGGCCCATTAGACTTTAACTCAGCGTATGATGTACGATTTATGCAGACCGTGGAGCAAGACACGAATGAGGAAGCATAGTCCATTGAATCACCGCGGGGTTAAGAACTGCGCTTAGCATGCATGAGGGAGAAAAAATGTGGCAGCGTACAGGGCTTGCAGAATGGTTCATTGTATCCCGCATACCCGGTAACTGGTTGTTATCCCTCGGATAGAGAAAACTTAAGGATGGTGCCGGGTCAGGCGACAGGTTGCCAAAAATGGCAGGTGCATATCATATGCCGATTGTTGTAGTAGTTCAAATTTTAAACATATTGCGGTAGTCGACTATATGACTGAGTCCATACTAAAATACCGTGCGGCTTGGGGTTGAGAGATCCGATGCGAAATTGCGAATTGCTACTGTAGTTCCCTATACAGCAAATATGAGCAACTGTAATTAGTGGTAAGGGGACAAGGAGGGAAGCACTGCGCGCATCATGAATAGGGCCATTCAAGTTCATGGAATAAGTGGTCGAGCAATTTTCAGTGAGCGGCGTAAGCATGCCTTTAACTGATTGTCTGGTGACATACGTAATATTGCTGAATACTGTTTGCACTTTTAAATCTTACTGCAACCATTAGCTGTGTACATACTTTGAGCTTTTGGTTTTGATGCAACAGCTTTGGCCATATTATTGGTGGAACCTTCGTTTGAATACCATGCTACGAATCAAGCGGCGTGTTGCATTGTAGCAATTAAGGAGGTTTCATCGGCCTTCTGTGTAATAATTTATGTGTTATAGGTTATGTGTGTTATAAGTTTTTGTGTTTTTTTATGAGCCAGATGAGCCAGATATCAAAAGGTTCTTTTTTATATGATTGCCAACCATAGGTTAGGCATACGTCATGGAGTCGGAACTTCCAATGCCCATCCGAAAATATTTAACAAGTTTCAGAAAGCTATTTGAAAGGCGTTACCCAAAGGCTGAACTGGATAAATGTCTAACATATTGCTAATTCATGGAGAAGCTGTTCTCTACGGACTAAATGTGGCCGACATTTTAAATGCTGGGGTGGCTATGGGAGCAGCTAGTGTTAAGGTCCACTTTTGGCTTTTCACTGATTGTTACCAGTATTTAGTAAATTTTGCCTAAGTGGGACCTTTGTCCACGTTTATCCATTCCCGCCGAAGGGATGTCACAACGTGTTTAAATTGATATTTCTTAATACGGGTCTGATGTCTATAATTGTTTGAGCGCGGTTATTGTTACCGCATTCTCTTCATTAGAGATTTTTCACATGACTGAGCAGCAATGTAGCCGCCAGTTATTCATTAAACAAAATGATGTACAATGAATGGACTATGGCTTGTAAGCCGTAAGAAGACCTTTCCTACGGTTTCGAATTTAATCTTATCCTGTAAACTGAAATCGGCTAGATTCTTAATACGACCTATGCGCTCTAAGTCACTGATGCAACTGCAGTGACGAGGTATGAAGCGTAGTACAATTGCCGTAGTTTGGGCTTCGTATGCTTACTATTCAACCAAGTGGACGTGATCAACAAGACAAAGAAATTGTCGGATGCTGAGTGCCTTTTATTGATTTATTCGACGTCCTTTTTAAGTTGTTTTAATCTTTATACATCTGTAGCACAGTTGTTGGTAGAAAGTAAAGGTGCGTTACGAATTTTAAGGGTTTCTTTAGGTTTACGCTCCTTGACAACATTTCTGTAAGCCCTTAATCCCTCGCTATTTGGTAACAGCGAAGTTGTGGCCGAGGCTTTCTTCCTGGTGATTGGCAGTGCCAGGGACGAGTAAGCAAATTGTGCTACTTTGATCTCCCGCTACCACTTTACTGAAGCCCTTTAAATTTCTCTGGTTTTATAACAATCATTCAGTGGCCTGACCTAAGTTCTTTTGTGCTGGCATTTTAAAATCCGCGACAGTGTAAAAATACGTTTAGTCGATAACTAACTAGATTTGATATAGCAGTCGTAAGCAAGAGAGGTGCGGCTAAGGCCTCAAGTAATCAGGCAGTTGGGAAGAAAGAAGAAGCGCATACATGGGTGGAGAAATGAAAATTGGTGTGTCAGGGTTGGAAGCTGGTAAGAATACTCTAAGCCTATATCTATGGAGCAGTAAAAACGTTTAAAACTCTAGTAAGCGAGCAAGAACAACTGTTTAGCAGATCCAGTGCACAGAAATTTCCGGCAAATAATTCCGAAAACCCCAGCCGGTGCGCAACCGGGGCACGATAATTACAATCTAACTATGGATCTCCGCGACTGTAATTCAATTTTAGATGGGCAAGCAATATTACTCGTCTTTGCAATCATTGGAATATTTTATACGCTGCTGTAAATTAGAAGCCAAAATGAGTTAAAATTTCTCAATTTTACCTTGTTCACATCTAGGCTTATAGCCAGATTTTAATTCGGTGCCTCCAAAAGTTTGAGAGATGAGAACGGCTTAACTTAGGAGTAATGGTATCGTATTCTGTTTTTATTATTCTTTTGACTGTGCATTTATCCTCTGATTTTTTTGAAGCCAACGCATCGAGTTTTACGTAGTACTCACTTTTCGCCGTATGTTGCGGTCTTTCTGAGTCCTACCTGTTTTTTGGACCTCCATCGTTTCCTACCGCGTTTCCAGAACCAAGGTTTCTGAAACATTTTAGCTAACTTCCTTGATTCCATACTTTTGGGCCAGTGCGCACAATAATACCAACTGCAAATATTTTAAAGTTCTACTAAATACTTTAGCATATGTCAGATAGTTACTCTTAAAGCCACAAGTGAATAGTAGAGCATTATGAATGGTATCCCTTATTAATCATCATCCGGACTCAAGCAATTCGACACCACACTCCTGAATTAACACTAAAGGGTTTTTTAATTCTTTCCATTATTATCCGATTTGCTCATTTGATCAAAAACAGTGAGATTTAAAGCTACAACTAGGCTGCTATCAGTGTGTGCTTAAGATCGTTAGAGTACGTGAGACGTTAACGACTAATGTTACTACCTTACGCTATGTTATATAGCGTCGCTTAATATGATTCCGCAAAACAAACTCTATAGGAATCCGTAAGTTAATGAGCGGTTTGCGTTTGGTAAAAACGTAACTTTGTGTGCGTTGTTAACACTTTCTACTGCACGGCGGTAACGTGCAAGTCAGTAGGTACTGTGTAAAGCAGTACGTTACCTAGTAGTTTAGTCACCTATTGCGCTGCGCTCCCGCGTAGCTCATTGGTTGCAACAACCGACTTGGACCAGCTAAGTTAAGTCGTTTTATGTCATCAGCTTCATCTTACTCTGAAGATTGCGTGATTTCGCCCTGAGAGATTTTGCAATAGTTGCCTATATGGTGAGTATGGTTACGAAATCAGAAACAATTTGAAGACGTCAATAAAACGTTTTAGTACATGAAAAGGCATTATACCAGATAGTAATTTCGACACGAACTCAGTTTTATAGAATAGGCGAAAACACCACTGACGTTGTCCAGTATTGTAGGATCGCTTCCATTAAGGACGGTTGGTTTCGCTAAATTTTGCAGCTAAGAAAAAGTAGTGCGCTTATGAAAAAATTTAAATACATACCGGCATTGAAATATTCTTTGTTATACTAGTTGTCCGTTACCAGATTATATCCGATCGCTATCCGAATACCCAGACGTGCAAGGGTTGTGTGGACACCAGTAACATTAGATGGCATAAATAAGTTTGATATCTCACAGTTTTCCCAAAGTTTGAATGGAAAGATTTTTATGGATGCTATCATTCGGTTCTCCTTTGGATAGTTAAGGTAACGTCCAACATGTAGCATCTTACATACTCGGTGGATTTTTATAAAGGGCCTCGGTATCTCGCGGCGGCCATCATGTCCGGTGGTGTAGCCTTTAAGATAATGCGGTCTTCGCATGTCCCTCGTGATTGTGTAACAGGCTGCAGTAAATACAAAAGGTGTGCTACTAGGAGAAGCATTAGTACATATCAGCACTTTTCGTATTAATTAATGAGTTCGCATAAATAACGTGACAATTTAACTAAAATGGTCATTTTAAGCTAAACGCCATGCATAAGGGAATATGCATAATAGGCGATTGGGGTTCGGATTTTCAGTTTCGATGAGAATGAGAGTTTAGGCACATGAGTTAAACCCAAAACAACATAATAATGAATATGTGAAGAGGCGTATTTCATATAAGGGATACAATGTAGATCTGACCGCATGACAAGTTCCGGGTTGCATGAAAATTGTTAGATAGGGGGAAGAATAATAATGATGTGTCAGCTGTGCGCCGTAGCGGCGCTCCGCTGCGTGCGACCGCTATTAAGGACGCGAGAGCTGAGTATACTGCGAGGACACCCACCACTATCCGTATTCGGACTCGTGTTGCACGTTTATGAGAAAAGCTTGATACTTCTAGGCCACGGGCCTGGAGAGAAGGTTCAATCAAATAGAAAACCCTGAATCTAAGACATCCGTGCCTGTGTTTGGTCATGTACAAAAATTGCATCCGTAACCCTGTCGAAACGAGGTCGGAACATAGATTAGTGTTGAATGATCAGGTCAAGACATTGATTCTACTTTTTGTACGTGCTTTACATGAGCACCTAGTGTGTGCTTGGGACTAGAAAAGAGTAGAGAACAAGACAAACATACATGAGACTAACCATTAAACTACTGCGTAGGTTAGTGATTTGATTAAGTTAGTTAACATCATTCACAGACTTAGACTTTGGCATATTAACTTATATCACAAAGCATAAAAGCCACAGTGTTCACGTGTTTGTATTCAGTACCTCGGGGGCCCTAGATTTTAAGGGTACACCGGTAAAGTCATTAACAATATATATTTATTGTATCTTCTCCCGCTTTATATTGATGCAGTTGTGTGTAAAAATGAGAAAATACTGGCCCGTAACTGCGTCCTTTACCAGGCAAAAACTGACATCTCAAGCGCTTTGATGTACAAAACGCTTGAAGACAATAATGAATAAAACTCTGAAATCCAATAGTTTAATATTTTTAACATACTGTGCTTTTGGATTAAGGCACGCATACTCCACTGAGACCTCGGTTCATCTTGAGGTAAAACCCAATCATTCCGATCCCGACGACCATATCTGAAATGTAAATATTTCGGTTATTTTCCTCCAAAAACTGGCGCACCACGAAAACGGTTTCGTCCAGATTTGAGCTCGTCAGGTGGCGGTAGCCTGAGCTTAATTGAAACTCAGAGCATAATAGATAACGGCGGACTCTCTGAACAATAGGCTACTGGAATCCGAGAGCAACGCTTGGCACAGTGGAAAGGAATTCATAAGTTGTATTTGGGTAACCGCTGTGTCGTTGGGTTGCGACTTGCAACCTTTATTGAGACTTCATTTCAATTTGAGATAAACCTCAGTCATGCTGATCGCGAGAACAGTGTCCGAAATGTAAATATTTCGATGTTGTTCCTCCCAACACTGCCGCACTAAAAACACGGTTTCGTCCTGCTTTGAACTCATCAGTTGACAGTGGTATGAGATAGTGTGGAACTCAGAGCATAGTATTTCACTTCTAACGCCCTGAACACTACGGTACTGAGATCCGCGAGCAACGCTTGGCACAGCGGAAAGGAATCCAAAAGTTGAATTTAGGAACAAGCTGTATCGTTGGGTTGAGACACGAAATCTACCTTGTGACTTCGGTTCCCCGTGAGGCAAAACTCGCTTATTCCGATCTCGAGGATCGTATCCTGAATGGAAGTATTTGGGTGTTGCTCTTCCCAAACTGACACGCTAGGAAATTGGTTCCGTCCTGGTTTGGACTCATCAACTGGCAGTAGCCTGAGCAGGGGTCGAACTCAGAGAATATTAGATGGAAATATTTGGGTGATACTGCTTTCAACAATGTCACACCACGACCGCGGTTTCGTCCAGGTTGGGACTCCTCAGATGGAGATAGCCTTAGCTGGAGTGAAACTCTGAGATTAGTAGTTCACGGCTATTGCCCTGAATACTATGCTAATTTGATCAGCGAAAAAACTTTTACAGCGGAAAGAAATTCAAACATTGAATTTGGGAATCCGCTGTATCTTTCGGTTGCGACACAGTGGGTTCCCAAATTAAACTTTGGCATACCTGTCCTCTCTGCCTAGCTTTGGTTGACGGCCTTAGTCGCCTATTTCTCAGGGATTCAGCAGTGAGCTACAATGGTTTGAGTTCCACCCCAGGCATTCGCCACCTGATGAGTCCAAATAAGGACGAAACCGTGGTCGTGGTGTGCGAATGTTGGAAGGAGCAACACCGAAATAAACCTAGGCAACTCTATAAAAATTTGACTGCGTTTTTCCCATAAAATCTCTTGATGGTATGCGTGGGCTGAGCGCATTTGGAAATAAGACCTTGATAACAGTTTATTAGACTATGAAACAGAAGGAGCTGCTCGAATTTTCTTAGTGAGTTCAAGGCTTCGTCAGCTTGGTTTTTGCATGCAAGGATCTCGATACGATACGTCGAAATGAAGTGAGTTCTTATATCTCCTGTTGACTTACCTGTTTCACAGCATCTCTAGTTAAGGGTGACGCAGTATCTAGTTAGATGCTGTAAGAGAATTTAAAGATGAGCGATTGGATTGTCTTCCTATGAACTAGCTAGCAAAATCTTATCGTTGTACGGCTGAGAGAAGTCTACGTCACGATTGAGGCAAACTTAACTCTAAAAAGTCACTGCAGCGCTATACATTCCGAAAGGCATTCTTTAAAATTTACACAGACTGATGAGAAAGGTGATGACTCATTTAAGTAAGATATTCTTCCTCCGGATAAATTTGGTAATAGACACCAGCAAGATTGCCGTTGCTGAAAAGCATCTTAATTGTGAGGCATGAGGTGAGGCCCTGATTATAGCTAATGCAAGGACAACAGCCTTCAAATTCAGGTACAAGCTTGTGCCTAACCTGCGCTCTAGCTAACTTCGACTTTTACCGTTAAAGTCGGCACGGTAATGAGCAAACAATAGGCTGCCAGTTCGAATTTGATTTATGGCTGACGATGCAACTTGCCGTGCTTAGATCATTAACCAAAAGTCCCTAGGGTACTGAGGGAAGAGGTGAAAATAATCTGGAGAAATCTCAAAGAAGATGTATACTAGGTGTTAACTAACATACCAGCAATGGTGCCAACAAGATTTCACGTTGTTGAAAATGAGGATATCTTCTTATCTTTAGCATCAACCAATTAGCAAAGAAAGTTTAAACCACTAAAAGCAACTTGGAACACAACAGCCGTGAATGCTTTGCGGGATATTCTGCAGAACACAATGTTAGTGGTAACGGAGAGTTAGTCGGAGGTATGGCTGATTGCGCCGTTGGTGGCATGGAGGCTGTTGGAGACTGGCCGAGTTTTCTCTACAG
>CALYDF020001425.1:0-25033 GCA_944474145.2 Dicrocoelium dendriticum
ATCTGGCAACACATTAGGTGGACCCCTGCAAAAGCCGATATCCACTATTGTGTGCGAAGCACAAGCTTTTTCTTAGTAGAACTGATTTTAGACACCGTGGGCACTAAAGTGCCAATTAGCGTGCTAAGTTAGATGATCAAGTTTGGACCCAAATGAATCATATTGCCAAAAGTTGCAGGTGGTTTTATTCCATCCTGGATTACCATTCGATCCGGAATACCCGCATCGAGTCTGGTCATGCATTGGTACGCTGTCGTTTCTCCTAGCGTCTCCCCCGTTTGGCAACAGATAAATTTGTTGAGCGTTCGGTCAGGTAAACATACCAGGATGCCCTTCGCACCGACATTTCGCTCTCTTGTCTTTATGACACTGATCTTCAGTGGAATAGGATATCCGACGCCAAGCACGACGCATGAACATCTGCTTGTGGCCCTGTTATTAGTCATTGCGCTATTCACTGTATATTCAAGTGGTCAGCAAACATGTTGGAATCCAGAAGAATCCACCCGACTGGCTTTGGGCACAATGTGGGAAAACGGAGTATTAGGCGCGAAATAAAGCAAAGCCTGCGTTGTGACAAGGAAGCTTAGTTAACCAGTCAGGCTTAATAAATGTTGGAAGTAAGTGCATTAGGCCACAAGCTCTTCCAGCTGATCCGCAAAACTGTTCACAAGAAACCAAGCGTCATTGAGACAAGCAGCAACAGTGCAGGTGAACTGATGCAAAGTAAAGAGCTCCGAATGGCACATTGGGTGGCACACTTTCAAGATCAATTTACTTGTTCTTCTACTCCTAAATCTATACCTACTCAGCTGGTAAGAGACAAGATATGGTCGGTACGTTTAGAGACTCCGTCGATGACTGAGGTCCAAAAAAAGCCATCAATCGTTTTCGTGTTAATGGCCGGGTTCCCTTTTGTCTGAACTATTTAAGGACAATGGTGAGGCCCTCTGCAAAGTACTGACCTCCCTATTCGAACATATCTGTAAGGAAGAATATCCCGGTTAATTGGTGTGAATCGATTAAACTGGCAATATACAAGAAGCGTGGTTGCACCGACTGTGCTAACAACGTGGGTATTAGCCTAACGCTATTTATGACAAAATTATTGTCTTCGATTCCCGTTCGTCTCATCAATGTAGAACGGTAATCATGGATTAAGGAAGTGCTTGCAGGTTTCCGCTCTTGATGTGGTTGTATGAACAATCTATTCACTCTGCTGCAGGTGTTAGAGAAGCGTCACGCATACAACAAACCGACAATAGCCGTGTTTCTCGATTTCGCAATAGCGTTCAGTTCAGTCGACGATGTATTTCATTCGAAGGACATACGAGGAAGGGTGATCCCATGAAATATGCAAACATCTTAAGTGCTATGTACTCATACACGACAGGCAGCTTCAAGGTCTACAGTGATCACGCGGATAGCTTTCCGAGAACAATTGGCAATCGTCAGGGTTGTCTCATTTTGAAGTTTTGTTCAATGTCACTGTGGACTCTATCATGGAGAGTCCCCATTTGGAACCTCACGATGAAGGCGTTGATGTTCAGCCTGGTAAAAGGTTAGTTGATATTGATTACGCGAACGATATCATCTTTATTTTTGCTGATGGGGGACCTAAGTCAAATTTTGAATGACTTCTGGTGTGGTTCCAGTCACTTGATGAGCATTTGACAGTTTATAACGAGGCAAACTAGGTAGTTGTCCAATTCACTTACTGTGGCAGCTGCTTCTGCAACGATTGGCGCATAGAAACGGAAGTCATTTCACTAATTGCTAAAACTTGAACTGCCTCCTTGAACAGTAGGCATCTTTTGCGACAGAAAAGTGTTCCCATCTGAAAAGCCTTGTATACGAAGCTAAAGTTATGGCCGTCATACGTCATGGGCTTGACAGCCCCTTCCGTCTCAAAATCTGAGACAACTTCAAGTCTTTTATCACTGTTTTCTACGGAGAATTGTTGGTGTCGGGTGGATTGATCGTGTCCGCAACGATGATTTGCGTAACCGAATATTATGCAACGTTAACTAACCTAGTTCCTTACAACAACAGATAGCACTAAGTAAATTGCGTTGACTTGGGCAAGTATACGCATCCTTGGTAACCGCTTACTTAAACATGCCCTGATTAGTGTGCCACAAATAGGGTGGCTATAGGCTCAAGAACGCAAATTCGCTTGGAAATGGATAGCAGTCAACAACGCGTCTGCTGCCGTTTCCTAGTCGGACCACCTTTGTAAGGTATGTTCGATGCTGAGTTATCTGCGTTGTAATGGTTGATTAGGACGCCGCAAGGAAGAATTCTCCCATATCCGCGTTACATTTTCACGATGGACAGCTGTTTGTGTCGGCACGCTGTTAACACATGCTGTAGACGCATTGACTTTGATCGTTTGCTTATCCTATTAAGGTACTTGTGTAGGATCCTTTTCCCTCCCTTTTTTAGTACACTTCATTACATAGGCCATCATAATTGTACGGAAACAAGGCACCAGTCCAAATGACTGTGGTATCCTGTTATTGATTGAAATATCTAGGGAATTCAATCATGGCAGATAAGGCAGATGGATGAAGCCACTAAAATTATTGGTAGCTTTTTGATGAAAGTTATCGAGAAAAACGACAGCCCGTTTCTACTTTGGCAGCTGCGTTTAAAATAGCACATTATACTTACGGTTGCATGTAGACGTTAAGCAATTGGGGAAAATTTCAGGGAACACTTCGACCGAAAGCTCTGCAGAAAAGCCCAATAGCTTATGGTCGGTTCTGGACACTTGCACCACTTGTTTCCAACAGCCGGATCTTCTTGATTCAGTGAACTTAGGCTACACTGCTGAGAGGCTTTCTGCAATGTATGGTTACTTATCCTATACATTCCCACCAGCTGATGATGCAGGTGGATAAGCATACACTTAGCTGTGTTGAACTGAAGTGGATTAATCGTTTACCATAGATGAATGCAACACAAGTCAAATAAAATTGAGTTTTGCTGATCACTGCGTTTAATCTCTCGGTGTTTTAACATAGTCGGCGAAAGGCAGTAAAGTGTAAACGATAACTCTTGTCAGACAGTTGCTAAAAACAGGATTATGCGCGGTTCCAGTGTAAAGCACTATGTAAACACCCCAGCCCATCCAAATCTGGTAATAAGCTGATTATGTAACACGTGTTTGAAGCCTCTGTTCTTAAAGAAAACTTACAATCTAAACGTGTACACATTTTAGGTACAATGGCCCTTTCGTCTATGAAGTAGGACACAGTGATCCAGGTGGTCGGTAACTAAGGCGAAGTCCAGATATATGACGTCGATTTCAGCCCCGCCACGGGACAATTCTCTCCAACTAACTTATGCCAACAACGTGTTGGTCGTGCGTGAATGGTATTAATGACAACCATGCTGCCCAGGTGCAAAGACTTTGTAATCGTGCAGGTGGTCCAATAGAGCATTGACGATACCTGCTTACATCATCTCCACTAGCTCAAGGAGGAGTGTTACCGGGCGATAGCAATGACTGAATGGCTACTGCCCTTACTAATTAGGGTTATAGTGCCACATTTCCACCTAGAGGGAGTTGTTGATCATCAAAACACCTTTAGAAGAAGTGTGACAGCGGTTCAGCTAGTTTGGTGGCCGCTGCCTTCAGTGCTTTCGGGCGGATGTTGTCTACTCCTGGAGAGCTACGATCGAGCAGTTCGAGTAACGTCCTTACTACAGTTTCTTGGTCGAATATTACATGTGTAAATCAGGGCGTCGGTAAAGTGCCTGATGTGATGGGACAAGTTGAGGTTACAAGTTCGAAAGTTAGTGTGTACTCTACGCGCAGAGCATTATCTGCTTCTTCGGCACTTGGTGCTCCAGCGTCTGTTATGAAAAGTGGAGAGATGACATGCTTCACTTTAAGAAGATTGTTGACAGGCATTTACAGAGGTTTGGTGTTTGCCAGGAAATTTTTGGCAAGGCGCTGTTGAAAAGCTACATTATCATCACGGACAAGCACGTGCAATGTTTGCGATGGGACAGAAAATGTGCCACGTCTCTAAGTAGGGGTTAAGCTTGTAGGCACGCCATGCTGCATCACATTTTGCCAAGCCTATTTTAGTCATGCTTCTGATGATTGACGACACGTTTGCGTAAACAAATAGTTTGTTCACTCACGCATTGTTGACCAGGTCACTGAATCTTTCAACGGACTCTGTTCTATCTCGAGCGGACTACCGCACTAAAACGCCTAAGCGGATGCGTTAACGAATTCCTTTAAATCACGGTAGTGTGGGATTTCTGTGTTACGTCGTTTTCAAACTGTTACTCTGACTACGTGCTCATTGCGACCTAATGACTGTCCATAAATACTTGTCGATCATGAGCATTTCCTATGTCAGCATACGTTTCGTATGCTGTCCTTAATCTAGTGGACGAGGTGACACGATTTCACAGGGGAATGTTGGGCAGTTCATGCAAGTCAGCTTTGAACTGTTCAGTGGGTGATGTCGATACTTTAAAATCCTATAGATTGAAGACCACCGAGAAGAGAAAGCTGCTGTACCTTGTGCGTGTTACTCTGTTCAGGCTATGTAACGATTGGGAATCCATTTCCCGATTAGATGTTGGAGGGCGGGAAACGACTGTTACGACAAGCACGTCGTTGAGTCAAAGTCAAATACGGCACCATAGTAAGTGGAAAACAGGAGTTACCGGATCACTATCTGTGGAACATTTCCAGTCACCGTGGTAATGCAAAACGAAACTTGGGATTTTGCTTGGATCATCGTTCTGGATGATTGCCATTGCTGCAATCCCGACCTCCGCATCAACAACTTATCGGTGCAAGCAAATTGCAGTAATAGATATTAGGTCATAAACATTCATGATTTGACGTACCCGAAGTTGGGTAATTTTACTGAGGAGCCATTGTTCTATTATATCGATGGCGCTACCCGTCTACTGTTTCTGACAGCTGGTTATTAATAATAATGGAAACGGAAAGTTCAGTATCGCAACGGGTAGCATCGATTCAGTCTAGTCGCAATATTATATATCCTGCACAAATTGACTCATGCGGTTAAGTCGGATGCAGCAGTTCAGCCCTGAATCCCAGTTCCCGCCTAGCATCAAATCAGTGTTCTCAATGGGCTGTCTAAACTCACGCGCCAAACGAACATTAGTCTTGATTGTCTAGCGTACATCCATACAATCAATCCAAAACTGGTTCAGTGGTAGCTCTGATATTGTTTCAGACTAAATGGAGACTATCGAGTGCGGAGAAGATATGTTTTGAGATGATAATGAATGATCGCAATCGACCGCGCTGCATAGATACAGTTCAGGATTTTAGCAACTATTTTGTCAATTAGATCCAGTTGAACCTCTGAAAAATTGGAGAAGTCAGAAAAATAAATGTGACTACTCTCCTGACAAATTTTGCAAAATTCAAAACAAATTAACACAATATGTTAGCCGTTGAAAAACAATAATTAATAAAAACTTGCTTTGAGCATCCAAAAAAGATTTGAGTAAGTTGATGACTTTGTTACATTATCGCTAATAATAGTGGCAAATGTGCTGGGTTTCACTAAGTCAGCGATGTGAAAGATTTGCATAGTTAACCACGGGAGAACCGTGCTAAGAATTAAATGGTGAACGTGTGTCAACAAAACGATTAACTTGCTAAATCGGAATGGAGTATTGATGCCTCGATATTGCTGGGAACGTTAGATGAGTAACTTGCTTGTTTAGTTTGCTTACGTCACTTGGTTTGAACGTAAAACTCAATTAGGATAGTTTATGTAAAGTGGTGACAACTACTACCGAAGAGCCCAAGCACTGTCAGTTTATATTATGGAAATGTACATCACTCGCTCCTTACGATAGGCTGTGGAGTGTTAATTACTCGCGAATAGGTCCTGCTGCCATGGCTGCGCTCTTTGGATAGCACATTCCACATGCAGTTATAGGCAATCCTAAACGCCTGTTAAAACGTGGAAGTACCAAACTATCGGAGGACTTTGCAAGCTGCTAAACTGTCAATTTGTTTTCATCGGTGCCTCTCGACTTTGCCCCCATCCCACGGAGTCGCCTTTAATACACGCCTCAATATCAAACTCGAGACCCTAACTGATAATCGTAAAATCTCCAGACATATTGTGCAAACTACATTGCAATTAGAAGCTTCGAAGTGACGCGTATCCTCAGCAGATCCTTTGACATAACTTTAATGGAATAGCATGAAAAATCTTTTATAGGGGCACAAAAGCTAAACAGGTCCCCTAAGATGGTCGTGGGAATGTTTTTTAACATTAAAAAATGGTCAGCAAAATTTTGTTTACACTGATGCACTCACTGCGGTTTACGTAGCATAAAATGTCATTTCACTAGAGGTTCAAGAGTAATGATGACAAACGAGACGTTGGTGTTCATTGTATTGCCTTCTGGTGAACACCTACAGGAGATGAAAAAGTGGAAGGCTGTATGGGAATTCAGCCTCAGGAAAAGCTCTAACCATCATTTTGTTTAAGCATGGACAATGAGTAATTTGAAAAGATGTAGCAAACTGAGTACATGATCAACTCGGGCTTTCAAGTTTACCAGCTTCAGAGCACAGATGATTGGTTCTGCTATGGCATTCTACGCTAGCGGGAATTAAATTCCGACGACATTCCAAACGACTGTATTTCTCTGCCAGCTTGAAATTGTGGCCTCTCAAATTTTCTTGTGACCGAGCTCTAGCTAATGGTGGCACTTGTGGTTGGGATATCTCAAAATTAGGTCTACAAGCAATCGCCTATATAGTGCGCTGAAGAAACCGAGCACACAAAACATTCTTTCATATGACAACTGGTAAAATCTTTGATGACCTTTGTTTTCTGGCTTTAGTTATCGCTAGTACAGTGAAACCTCTTCTTAGCCATGACTGCCAGACCTGCATTGCGCATTTCAAATGTGTACATATGTTCGAACCTAGAAACTGTGGAAAGATCGCCACAAGTGATCTATGAGTTAGACACCACTTATGGACTCCTGTTCAGTGTTATTCGAACAGCCGGTATCAGCTTGCATAAGAATACATAGAACCTGTACGCTAGAATACCTTTAAAGCTCCTGATTTCCTACTGGCTCCGTACTTGCTACACCCTACATTTGTCAACCATGATTCAAACTAGATGCTGGATTGACCACTTGTAAATCATCTCCAGGCCGGCTTGAAATCCTGTGATGTACTTGGTGTAATACCACCTGCGAAATCTAGATGACATCCGCACAAAGCAAGCAAATCGCGCTAATGTGGTGTGTGTGATATCATGGATTTGCAACAAAAATAAATGCTTTGCGAGTACCCGTATAACAGGTACTCAGCGTCCAATTTGATGACATCTGAATAGGATTGACGCAATCATACCGCTAAATCCCGATCCTGGGGAAAGGTTTTGATCCATCGTAGGAAAGGATCATCAATAGCAAAGGTCTGGCTTTTAAAGAGCAGAATGCCACAGTTTAACTGGCTACAAGCTTTGGCTAAGACCTGAAAGCCTACATGAACTCCCATGCCAGTGTCTAATTCCTCGGTCCGGCTAGATGAAGCTAGCATAGATTCGTGGTGCGCGATTGATTTCGTCGGAAGCCTTGCTGTCCCTGTGTAAGGTTGTTAAACTCACCCAAGTAGTTCATCAGCGCATCAGAAATAATGGCATCCATGACCTTCGAAAGTACCGGTGTTATGAGTACAGGACGGCAGTTTGCTGGCTTGAACGATTATGTCGATTCCTAGTTACTAAACATTCCGCTGTTAAGGTTTTGGATACAACAATCTGCGAGCTCGACCGCTTAGTGCTTAAATAAAAGTCTGAAATGGATAAATAAGGAGCGGGCACAAGTGGTTCGGTTATAATGCAATAAATGTATGCACAATTTCTAGAGTCAAACAGGATCGTTTACCGACTGATTATTATGAACAACAGAAGTTTAATCACCCCGCCTCAGCGAAAATTCTTTATTTGTGCTGACAAAGTTCGATATATCCGCTATTTGTGTTTCGACGATTCGGCTATCCTTGCATGATTACAACAAGTATTTGCGAGGGGTTGCTTACCCTCTTTAATTAAACTGCAACTTACGTTGGGAAAAACAGCAGTACGGCTTCAGAGATTTCTTTTTATTTTGACTTGTTTCATGTTCCGCCAGTAAATCTTTTCCATATTTAGGGACCTTTCAAACGAAAATGGCCATCCGGAAAATTATGTTGGGAAATACGTGGACTTAAAAGAATTGAGGGCTAATGTAGCCTCGGTCGAAAAAATGTTGGTTTAGGCGTCCTTGATGTTCAACTGGAAGGAATAACACAGACAACTTCTAGAATCTTATCTGACGCTATGCAATATACCTACCATGCAGAAAGTTTGCGGGTAACCTATACTTCGACAACAATCGTGATTAACCAACTCAGAGACATACTTCCTTGGTCGAGTCCTCATAATGTGTATATTTACTCCATTGTTCGTGTCGAACTAGATAAATCTGAAGAACCACTAGAAGGCAGTCTGAGGGAATACGCAAGCATTGCCCAGCTAGATTACGCAACGGGGAAGTGAAACTGTGCTGAGTGCCATGCTGGCACATTTGGTTGTTTTAAAGCACCAAATCGATTCCTACCAATATTTTCAACACATATCGGTTTACCTGAACGCCTTTCACGAGCGGTAAAATGTCGCTTACTAGCACCAGCTGAGGCGATTGCTATCCTACACAATAACCCAGAATTATGTGCTTAAAAACGGTTCGTCCAGATTTTATGTTTACTCTGGCCCGTTATCACAATGACCCAGTTTGAGGAACAGGCCGCCCACAAGCCATCGACCACATATAAACCGAACACTAAGCATGTTCATTCCGATGCCCTTGAAATTAGAACTTTTCCATTAGCTGAAATATCTTAATCTTAATCCTAGCATTTGTGGGATTTTATCTTGAAAAGAGCCACCAAAACGAGCTTGTTTGCTAACGTGGTCTTATATTGCTGTAACGTACGGTTCTTGAGCTATGCATGCCATCGCCGTAAGTAAATCTTAAAGGCCTTCTCGGAAAAACTACCGCGCTTGGGAATAGAAGAAATCATCCCGCGTTTCTACATTTCGGTCGCATATGTTTCTTCAAAACTGCGTTGAAGGAAACCAGACAAGGTCTCAGCTAGCTCGCTTCTACTGTCGCTAGCGACTTCTGGTTAATGTCAACAACTCCAAGAGAGTTGTGCTTACGCATACTTAACCGATTTGTTAATACGACTTCTGCCGTGAAACATATGTCAGTGTCTTTTGGGTGTGAGACAAGCACTGTCAGAGAATTTAGTGACCTGTGATTGTGTTGAAATCTGCAGCGTATTCCAGGCGAAGACTATTCGTCGCCTACTCTGGTGTCCACGTTGGTATGCCCGATGCTTTAATAAGAGGTATTCTTCGTTTTGAAAACCGTCTTATACTCCTGACCGCGCCCTGCTTTTGGAACTACCGATCCATGAAGGGTTTGCCAATTGAATTCAGACTTCGCTGAACTAACTACCATGATTCCGTAGACCGTGTAATGTTCTATGGCAAAATTTGTTTTGATTTCTCCACGACAAGCGAGGTTCGACTGTGTTATTCTATATCTCCTTTACTTTACAGCTTCCTGCTCGTAATGACAATTAATGTTTCGGCGCTTTCAGAATATTCCGAAGTGGAATTTCTACCAGGCGACCGACTAACGAATTCGGAGTATGTGTGGGCGACGGAGTTTTCCTTGGGTCTGATGCACTGTCTATGCGAACACGAATGTACAGACTTTTGTTTTGCGTTGAAAACTTCGGCTTAAACTATGCACCTTCAAATTTCAAAGTACTCTTGTAGGGCTAGGCAAAAGCCGCCAATGTTAGCCACTTTCGAACAGCTAATCAAAGGGGTTAAGCGGTTCATGTACTTTGGTAGCTCTGCCAACCCTGGTGCCCACGTGGCTGAAGTAACAATACGTCTCATTTCCGTTTGTACGAGAAGCCATCCGTAGATTGTGGACAGATCATGGGTACCATAATTGACATGCTTATACATGACTGAAATATTTATTCCGTGGTGAGTGAAATCAAAATAATTTGGAATCAGCTAAATTTTGTCATTGCTGAGTAATGTGTACAACCTTCAGTCATTGATAATCTATGTATTTGTCCATCCTGGAAGAATTCGTGTGGTGATTTACCCCATGGTAACATGGACCAACTTGAATTCCTGTCCCGGAATTCGCAAAGCTGAATGTGGAATGTTCTTGCATTTGCGCAGGACCTGATTGTGGTTGGTAGGCTACTCCAGATCACCGCGTATCTGACGACGAAGAAGCTGAATCCATTAGCTGTTCCCTTTCTTGGCACACATTGCACACATTCTGTCGCGTCTATTCAGACTGAAGTTATTTTGTAATTCAAGTGTATATAAAATGGAGTATATCATTTGGTTAATGATATCTTGTTTCAGCATCAGGTTATGTTTCAGTAGTCGCAACCAAAGGGGTTCGAGCTTAAGCTGCCGGCAGCTCTCCTGATAACTCAAGATGATCGATTAACAGAAAAAGCGCTTAGTGAATTATCTTTGTAAATTGTCCAACGCTTTCCTGTCACCCATACGCATATTCTTGCACATGATTCTACAGTATTCTAATAATGGAAGTGTGAGTTTATGTAAAGCACGAGTCTGGCAGGTGCTGTATAGATTTCATGGCAAATGTTACGGGTTATTTGATACTCAGATTCCTTTGAGAAATTAATGGTTAAACAGTATTGTATGCCTAGACCACAGTGGTACAGTTTTGCAAGCATAAGTTCACTGTTCAATTAAACCGACTTTCCAGTGATCAACAATCCGTGGATATAATGCATGATTTACTGGCTGATAAATTTATCATTCATGTGTTTCACTATTCCTTAAGTGAATCGAAGTCTTCTTCAGCAAGCAGCAATGCGCTATTTGGCAAAGCTTGTCTAAATTTATAAACAATCTTCATTTCATCTGCGAACAAAAATGGCCTGCCAAGTTTTATGAACACCGTGATATCCTTATTCAAATTAGGAAAAGGACCAAGTACATTCCCTTGGATGACACCACTAGTGGTTGGATGTGGAGAGTGGTTATGACTATCCAGATTGACTAGCTGGTAACGCCCATTTATGCATGATGTCAACCTACTAACTGCTGCGTATCTGATTCCAAATAACTTGATTCTTTTCAGCAGCCGCTTGTGATGCACTCTGTGGCATAATTTTTGCATATTAAGGAACAGTACTGTAATTGCATATTTGGAAGCAATGGCTTCTGTGATATTATCCAAGTGGTGCGACTGAAAAGTTGAACCGGAATGTTCATCCAGGAACCTATGCTTGGATTTGTTAGCCAGCCAACTGACAATAGATGAAGTCTGTGGTTCCATTTTAAACAAACTTTTCGATTAATCTGGCGATGACAGAAGTATTGTGTATACGTCGCTAATTATTGACGTGCTGTTTTGGATCCTCTTATGACGAAGGACAATAAAATAGGTTTTCCACTGATCCGGAAATTAGCTGGATTCTAAGGACAATGTGAACATGATCAGCAAAGCAGTGGTATGACATGTCCACCTAGTTTAATAACTGATTGGGGGATGGCATCGGAGTCTGTTTTGAGCGATGCTTTTATGGACTTTTTACCCTATTGGATAGACAAAACAGAACTACAGACATTATTTATGACGCTTGCTGCATGTTTCGGGTAGAAATCTCTAGGTCGGTATATACGGTCATGGAAGCAGCGATCAAGGAGCTTAAATTTTCACAAATAGCTGGTGGATCGTTAAATTGGCGACCCGACTCACCAATAAGTTATGTAATTAAAGACTTTCGATCATTAAACCCTACTACGGAGTAATTTCGCCAGTTCCTTTCCTTCGTGGCTCAACCGCAAGGCTTCTTCCCTTCCTTTTTAACCCGTTTCAGTTGTGAGCGCTCGATGCATGTGATGGATTCGTGTAGTTGTAACACTAGTAAGAATTTTCTAGTTTTTCTGAATTTCCCGACTAGTTATTTTGTCAGGTCACTCAGAGTGTCAGTTACAATCTCACGACCAGGAAGGGCACGTTTATAACATGAGAGAAGTAAAGTTCTGGTGCACTTGATCTGGTAGTAAAACCTTATTGCTACAATGGGGGCTCTAGTGGAAAGAAAATATCCATCCCAATTAGATAACCGATTCAGCTTTTCGAAATGCGTCCAATCAATCCTTTGTATGGTATGCTGGGTAAGTGAGTCTAGTTTGGTATTCATTTCCAAGGGGAAGGAAAGACCTCGCATCTTGTGGTCACTACCCGGAAGGTTGTCTAAGATGACAATCTGTGCGTCGATGATCCCCGGGGTGAAGATTAAATCCAGTACATTGACAGACCTAGTTTGTCTGGTGACCCACTGAGCAAAACTCCCAACTCTGATAGTTGATAAGAAAGAGCTGTTTAATGATGAATGGTTGATGGTAAACAAATAATATTCAATACCTTGAAATGACCAAACAGTATCTTTAGACCGCATGGTAAAACTGATGTCAAATAAAAAGCGGAGGATATAATTACGATATCCCTGGCTGTGGTTTTCAGAGGGTTGGAGATGCAACCGAGAGGAGGCTGCATCGACTGATAACCATTGAGATTCGGGGACATTGTTTAACTGGATCGTTAATGAACTCTGCCCTGATGTTCCAATTGAGATCTAAGATGCACGCGCCTCCCTTCTTTGTGATGTGGTCTTTTCGAAATAGACGGCAGGAATACAGGATGTAGTATTCCATGTATTAAAGTAGTACCATGTTTCCATGATGAAGAGTACATGCAGGGTTTTAGGCTGAGTTAGCATGCTTACAAAATTCAACTTGTCTTTCAAGGATCTTGTATTACTTAATACATTCAAAATATAGTGTGCCCAAACTCGTTTCCTGTAAGTACTCCAGAGGATTTTACATCCGAAATTACAGGCAAAGTATTGGGTGCTGGAAACAAAATGTGGGTGGAATGCTCATTTGTAAGAGTATTGTTCGCGTTAGTAAGACCGCGTGAGCGAAAGAAATTGATGTCCCGAGGCAAGGTTGGGATTTTTCTGATATTGAGCCAACCGTTACATGCGGAGGAACTGCAAAAAACTGAAACAATATACGCTGTCTCTGCTTGGTTTTCAGTGCTGGGAATGAATGCAAAGCTATTCTCGCTTCCGTTAAAGGGGTATAATAATGTGTTGGGCTATGAGGGGCTGCAAAGTAAGTAATATGACTGGTGGTATATCAGGATTTCAAAGTCTTTCCGACTGTCATTTCTTTGTCTAAGGTTGTTGCAGACGGGAGTCTGATAAGTAAGCTGGCCTGTTGGAGGTTGGTTAATAGCTGTTGCCAGAAGAGAGTTGTTAATTTAAAGCAGGCTCAGTGTAAGGCGTAGCGCTGCAAGGGCAACGCGATTGTTGACACGCAGGTTTGTGTGCTATCGAGATCCTCACAGCTGTGAATTTCCTGTACATGCAAGTCGATGGTATATTTGAGTTTACGACATCAGCTCGCCAATCTGTCAGCGCATCTTGACGTTTGCATATGTCGCCCAGTAATTTTACTTGGTTTCCGAGAGTCACTTGTTAACCACATCTGATAATTTCTGTAATGAATGAAACGTTTGAGATCGGAGCAATTTGGCCGCAGGCAAGGCTACTGGACTTTTTAACTTTAGTTGTTATACAGTAGGCGTTGAGACAGAAGGCGAGGTAGCTATTTGATCCGCTCCTAGCTAAGAGTTATCTGGATCCACATCGGTAGTTGCGGCAGCCAAACTTGGTGTGCCATTTCCATGTACATTTGTGCGCGGTTTATCAGCGTAGCTGTTACGATTTTTCGCTGTTTTCGGTGTAATTCTGATGAGGTATCGTTGCAGAGGCGTACGATCCGGAGTACTCAAAATATCTTTGTACTGGGTACATGCAGTAATGATATGGTGGCTGTGCAAGAAACAATCTGCTAATTAGTTGTTTTAAAATTTAAAAATTATTAGACATAAATGTCTCAGTGTTTGCTTTCTTTAGTCGCAAAGGTTTACAGACAACATCGGGCATGTTACAAGCGCTAAGTACAGTCGTCCACTTTTTCAAATCGAATCCGTCTTGTATTTTAAGAGCAATCAGAGTTTATAGTGTTTCTTTCATGTACTCTGATGCAATGGATTCGATTTTTTGACCTGGCTTTTTGTGTAGAACAAGATCAAGCTAATCAGATGGGTGTCCTGTGTAATCCAGTGAAAAGAAAATTGATCATTTGGAGGTTCAAGGAAGGCTAAAAAATGTTTTATTTTATTGAGCTCTGATTGTAAGAAGCAGACTTCAGCGCTAAACTAAGCTAAGCTGACAATCCGGGGAACAATATAGTGGCATTTTAAGGCGTCACATTCTAATAATTTGGGTCGTGGCACAGCGGGTACAATTTACTAAGGTAGTCGAGCGTGTTTGAACTTCTGTGGGGACATAGCAGACGAGGTGTGTCAACAGTCAGATTAATCCTCAGAAGAGTAGAGAGAATGCGACCAAATCAAACTGTTCTGAATGCTTCAGTGCACCTTGGTTTTACGTTCACACGGTGGACGAACCACCATGCGGTCGGGAGACTGCCGGTGTGAGTTGTAATCTGGCAAGGGAACTGATTGCGGCCAGGCAACGCAGTTGAGACAATGACAGGGTATATCGATCTTCACCGACCAAATTGTTCAGTCGATGAAGTCAGGTAGCGGACTTGAGAGTCGACGATGGAGACACTGGCTCAGACAGCAGTCGCAGAAAAACGACGACTACGGAACAGAATGTCAGATATTAGCAAGACGACTTAGTTAATGAAGCTATGTAATACTTGCTACGCTTTGCGATCCACTGGGTTGTGCTTGCAATTACGACCCGAATGGGTGGAGCTTAGTTCTTGTGTGATAAGGTGGGCGGGAAAAATCCAATACTAAGCTGAACACAGAGTGACTGAAAAAGGTTTGGCACAGTTTTCTGAGAAACCGCTGGACACATCCTTGCTTCTCCGTTGATGAAATAGCACAGAAAGAGAAATTAAATGATATATAATAATCTTCGATCCGTTGAAATTGCACACATACTGTTCACGAGTTTTCAGAGCGTCGATTTTGCCTCCGCCGGCGCTGAGACTGGTTGAAGTGGCAACCTCGATTATCAGCAAGGCAAATGTGGCTCTTTAGAGGTTCAACCATCTATGGACACTTCGGGATATCAGCCAGTCATTGAAAGGTGGGTTTCGTAACGCTATCTTAAGACCTGTGATACTGTATGGATCGGAGATTTGGCATGTTCCCAACGAGGGCATTAAACGGTTGACGGTGAATGACTAGATATGGTTTAAGTATGGTGTGAATACTGTATAAGCAATACTGACCTGCGCTAGTTGCTTTTTAGTTAGAAGCCTTCGAGTGTTTGCTAAATCTTAATCGCTTGCTTTGGCCAGACCATGTCCTCCGTATGCAATTTCTGGTTTCCTCGGCAAGCGGTATACTCCGTGGCCGCAACAAATTGGACGAAGCCGCGAGTTGACCGGTAGATGAGTTGGCATAGAAGCTTGAATAAATTGGCTGAGAGGCCTGCTAATGCTGGTGCTTGACATCATTCAGGATGGTGGCCTGAGGCTGCTCCCCACCAATGATGGGAGACAGTTTCAGATTTGTGCAATCAGGAAGTCACTGGCGTTCCTTGCATCTGCTTGTTAATTTTTATTCCCTTCTGCTTAGTCTAACACCTTTCTTGCTTGTTTCTATTTTCGTTACAGTTTATTCGCACCCAAGCCCAACATCTTACCGTCATTATTAATTGGTAATCTTGTGGGGTGGGCTGTATCAAGTTAATCAACTGCACTTTGGTGTTCGGATCATATTTGTTTAACTGAACTGAAATTAATTTAAATTCATGAGAAGCAGTTGCAAAATTAAATCTATAACTTAATATGCTTGGGCATCTGCTATCGGATACTAAAAGGCAATCCAAATCGGAATGGCTTAGTGGAAGTCATTATCAATCAAATTCCACTACTGAAAATTTACTTAGTAAGAGTGATATATAGTGCGGTCTGCGATATAGGTGGCTGTTTTCACTGAACACCTGCACTGTCTGTCCACAGGGTGTACAAAGGAAGATAAACGGATTCCAAATCTATTGTTATAAACGACAGTAGAGCAATCAATTTTAAATATTTTCTTAGAATTGTAGAGGTATACAAGCCCATTCAAATCAAAATCACATTTTTCTATCCAAAAGGGCGTTCGGTAGTTTACGATACCGATTACGGATGGGCTAGAATTACATTAGCAATACTTTACAACTGAATTAATGGAAAAGAAGCACTATGTGCAGATGCTAGTTTAGTAAACGTTCAGCTTAAATGAGCAACAAGTAGACGATTCTGGATTGAATTATCTTAAGCTGCATTATGTTTGGAGGTTAAGGTTGCAGTTTGGTTTACGATAGGGACGGCTCATGTCTATTTGCGTAGTATGGATATTTTGCTCATAAGTAGGCAAATGAGGGTTGTGTTCATCTTGGAAATAGTTTAAGGTGAATGATGAAGTATTCCGTGAAGCCTGACATGTCCATAGCGAAAAGCTACTAAATAGGTTCAGTGAAAACACCCTGGCCGATTTAAATGTCCTGCTTTTATTCAATATGTCCACGTATGTTCTGAGGTTGCACAAATACATCTGGGTCATAGTACTTATTGTTTTTTAGCAACCATTTCCTAAACTAATGAAATTGTGTTGTTTCTAATAAGCGGTTGTCAGCTTAACTATAATGCAATCCGTGGTGTTGGTAGTAGTTTCTTTTGAAGTGGCTTTGAACAACTCCCTACATGCTTACTTTTGGGTGACTCGCAAAACAAGTTTTAAGTGAAGTTGTCAGCAGTGAATATCAAATACCGTAACGCAGGAGTCCATTGTGTTGGACTCTGGGAACCACGAGATGTAACCACTTTGAAAATTTTCGACCGGATTCAACATTGAATTTCTTCCCTATACTTCAGTCATGCTTGCGATGGTAAAAACCACAGCTAGATAGATCTACTACTCATTTGTGAGAATATTAACATTTTTGGTTAGCTCCTTCAAATACCATATTTATCAGTCGGCAAAAGCTTATATCAAAGATAGTGGATCTGTTGTTTGCAATCTTTTATTTCGATGTACTCATGAGTAGGGGATTTTTTTTTGATGTAATTAAGTGAGGTTCTTCGCAGTCAGTTTTCAAATCACATGGTCGTCCACATGCCCGGAAAAGCACTAGACTGCAGTTTCAGCCTGTTGGGCATCATCAGTAGTGCGCTATATCGCAGTTAGCTTGTAAATCACGACGGTCCGAAGCTGTCCCCCGTGGCCCAGTGGCATAAGCTGCTGACTGGCGGTTCAATCCGCTGGTGGTCATGGGTTCGAATCCTGATGGATCCGATGGATGCGCACTACTGATGATGCCCAACAGGCTGAAACTGCAGTCTAGTGCTTTTCCGGGTATGTGGACGACCATGTGATTTGAAAACTGACTGCGAAGAACCTCACTTAATTAAATCTTTTATTTCTTCCATACTACCTCTGTGAGGATCATGGTAAAAGTTAATTGCGTGAAGTAAGCAGGTTTTAGCACGTACTCTTAGCGGAGAGTACATTCAGAGGTCATTTTATACTCCAGGAAAGCTGTTAGTATCCAAAAGCAAATATATCTTGTTGACAAACAATATAATCTAGGTTGATGAAGTTGGATGTCACAAAGTTCGGTGTACCTGCAAGGTATGTTCAGTTTACGGAATTAATCTGTCCTAACAAGTTGTTTAAATCATCAGCTTCACAACATACGGAAATAAAAGTTTTAGAAAAAAGTACCGCCAAATTACCTGCTTCAAGCCGCGCATAATCAACCAATAATGACACGGCAAACCGCTTGTATTTTTGATTTCGCAGTGGTTCGTCAATAAAATTAAAATAAGATTGTATTAATGCCACTTGCGCGAATATTTTTTGGGTTTTTCGGAAATTCATCTCCATTTTGAAAGTTAAATATATAGTTGAATGAGAAAAAAAATTGGTATATTTTGAAACCGTTACAACATTAGCCTAAGAGCATTTGGTGTCTATTTACTAAATAAATTACAAAAAATTTGTTAACGAAGAAGAAACTGACCCAGTTATTTCGTGGAATACATGAGGCTTGGATCCAGAATTTGCTGCTAATAAGCCCAATTTTCATGCATGATATTCTATGGACAAATTTTAAAAATGAGAGAAGGAAATATATTTGATGACCGAATGCGCTGCATTCAAATAGCCAATATTCTCATCGACCGTTAGCATAGCCTTTAAGGAATAATAGCAATGTCGCTTAATAGTAACTTGCAGCGATCAAACAAAATAAGGAAAGCAATGCAAGGCTGGATTTTAATTAATTTGCCCCTGGTTTCCGTTTTTTACTGTCACATCTTGTGATGGGATTTAGGGCACTGAACTATTCTTTTGTTTATTTTTTTTCTTTAAATTTAGAAAACGTGTGATTCTCAATTTTTGAAAACCAATTTTCAGTCCGCTTATTTTTTGAAACAGCGTTTTCACCTTGTGTAGTCACAATAGGTGGACAACGTGGAAAATCCAAAATATTTTTACACTTGGAGTAATTATTCATTAAAAACTAGCAGACTGCTCTCATGTATGCTTTGTTATTTTTCTGGAGCAAATTTTAGCATGTAACCTTTCAAAACATGTGATAGTTATGTCACCCGTAAGTGACAACCATCTGTCCTTTTTAAAGGATGCCTGCACACATATATAACTGTTACATATAGTTGGTTAAATAAATTATGATGACGACAGTTCAAACCTGCCAGTATTTTATAAA
This sequence comes from Dicrocoelium dendriticum, assembly GCA_944474145.2. Classification (NCBI taxonomy): domain Eukaryota; kingdom Metazoa; phylum Platyhelminthes; class Trematoda; order Plagiorchiida; family Dicrocoeliidae; genus Dicrocoelium; species Dicrocoelium dendriticum. The sequence goes on from CALYDF020001425.1 coordinate 18,935, forward strand.
TACTCCGAGATATTTAGCATAAATTATTGCACTGAAAATTTCTAAATTTTAATAATATGCTGTTTCAGTTGAAGTGTAAACATACGTATTGAAATCGTTTTAATATATATTATTAATATATTTATATTTATACAACAGGCTCTGATAATTAGGATAGATGAAGCTGACGGTGTCACGGAGGACGACCTTCACCATATACCGACGTTTAATAGACAGAACTTTGCTAAAGATGATGAAAATCATATCAGTGAAGGGATTAAGGATGTTGGATCTGTGAAGATCTGTCGACGAGGAAGTTAATCGCTGATACTGCGGAGAGCTTGGGATTTTTGTTCCACTTTGCTCTGATTGAACCAATCTTTTAGGAATTTTGGACCGCGACCTCCATTAAGTGTTGAGAAAATTAGCGGTTCTAGCAGAAACATTTTAAAAGAAAACCTTTCTTGCTGGGAACAGCCGTTATTTCAATTCCTGTTTTACCTTCTCTAGACCATCGTGAGAAGAAAGTCATGGATGAAGCTTGTGGCTAGACAACCATGCTTGTTTTTCCTTCCAAAAGCTATGCTCGAATTTCGCTTAATTCAAGGGACGTCCGAAATAGTGTATCATACCGGATGGGTGTTGTAGCATATTGCGGGGAGTTAAACGTATTCTATATTGGTGGCGGACACTGATGCCACCGTAATACATTGCGGAACAGATTAGTTTGAAGATTTCTGGTGACGAGTAACTCTTACCATAAGTGCGGCTTCGCTTTTACGTTCACATTGATACACGTTAATCTCCACTCGTTTTTTCGTCAGGCAAACTACCTCGCAATACGACTTTGGCAGATACGAGACTATTTGTGCACACAGCAGTAAAGGCGCACTTTTTGATTCCTTTTGTGTTAATCTGCTAGGTAGTGGGATCGTTGGCCTTGACTCTCGGCCTAATTTTAACTGTCAATTATAGGTCTTTCTGTTAGCGTTAGCGGTGTTTACAACAAAGAAGTTACTAAGCATGGCATCTCGAATGAGTTATGTAACGAACTCCGCATTGGAGACTGAATTCCGTTGAAATTGAACTCGAACACAGACATTTGAGTTGCCATTGCAGACGACTAATGTTCAGCTGCGAATTCTTGTTGATTATAGAAGGCTTGCGGAAGTCGATAGATTACACCTTTCTGGTGGCGTATAATTACCATGGTCCTTATTACTATTTGACTATCAGAGCTCTGGTCTGTTTTCTTCTTGTGTTGTTCCGACGTCGGAGGAAATAACGTTAATATTATAACAAAATTCGAAAGTTTCGAATCAGCTTATAAAGCTGATAAAGCAGAGTTGAGTGAATGCGTGCTGAATCATCTGCAGCAAATATGTGCTGAATTTTTAAAAAAGGGCAGGTGCGCCTATTCGAAGAGACAACAAACTTCTGTTAGTTTAAACTGACTTATTTGCCATATGTGGCCAAGTCTATTCCCTCTTCCACTCAGTCGAGGCCCACGTTAGTTTACCAATCAAACAATCGCAAGTGCGTTCCATTTTCATCGGCTCCTTGAGCGTTCGTTTGTGCTGTTCGTATGACCTAGCGTCTAAGCGTTGGGTGGTGGTGTTCTGTTTATATGGTCACTTTATAGTTTTATCGTTTCCCAGGTCTAGATTATCGGTGCTTTTAGTGTCAACACATAAAGGAACTACAGAAAAGCATATTTGTCAATGCAAGAGGCTGTTTCTAAGTAGAAAGTGATCACTAGTATAGCTGCCTCTATTCCAATAAATGGGGATAATTCGACAACGAAACAATTGCATATTTATGATTAGTATATTTTAATTGCATCCATGATGCTTTGTAGTTATTTCATAGATCTCCCAGTATGACAGTTATCTTTATCAAATTGCATCCAGCAGCTACAAAAATCTTTAATAATGCGTATGATTGTCAACTAAACAACCCCAAATCAGTCGGCTGCATATCATATGAGTACACGGAGTGGAGTGATATTCGCTGAATTGGAATTGTTTACTCAGTACAATTTGATAATGTTTAGGATCAAAATGAGGGATCCCTGGTGAAAAATGGTTTCATAAAGTGAGAATGTGAAGACATTATGAATGAAATCAGCTGTGAACTACTATCTTACTGTAGGTTCCTTAATTCTGAGGATAGTATTGGGTGGCGCCTGGAATATTAATCGGCAATCATTGACATGTAAGTGGCGTTTGAAATACGGGACAGTACAGAAGTTGGAGGCGACTGAACCAACGTGCATTGTGCATGCTACAATAATAGGTAGCGAATCAACCAGAGCGAGAAACGGTGCAGCAATATATATATATATATATATATATATATATACTTTATATCTACCTTCAGGATTTGCGCCTTCCGTATATCGACGCGGAAGGAATGTTGCACGCAGAGTAGAGAAAGGTAATCGAGCTGAACTCTGCAATGCAGGTGGATCTAAAAGCTGTGATTTAGTGTCGGTGGATTAAGCATAGAACCGACGTTTGGCAAAAGAGAGAAACTAAGAACTCGGTTTGTGTCAACTCGTGCTATATCATGTGCAATTGAAGACCACATGGAAGGCAAGTCAGAGCGAAAATGATGAGGAAACGACTGAACTTGACATTCTAGGTCACTCCCTTTTTATATAATACCTACACTGTGTTCAAATGCATCAGTAACCAACTTCGTTGTGCTCGGCAAAACTTTTATACTATTTAGTGGAAGATATTCATGATGTTCTCTTATAAAATCTTAAGAGTTTTAGTCTGCCTAAGGTTGTTCTACATTTTGTTCCATATCGTGAAAGACACTAATTATAAGATTTCCGGGTTTGACACCACAGTGTCTGAAGCCACAATTTATTTGTTCTGAAGTATTACCATTCACTGATATTTATGTTCTTACGTATTAGTAACGAAAACATACGCCGAAATGATGATGACCCGATATCTATTGCAAATATAGCTCAGCAGCCTCCGCAACCAGCAAGCATTAGGACCAACATTTTAACAGCCCCCATTTTAACTCGCAGTATTGAATGCTCCATGAAGTGCTACGTGAAACGATTCAAAATCATATCGGTCTCAATTTTATAACACTGGCATAGTGGTGAACACAAATGAACAATATTCCAATATAATTAGCAAATATGCGTTATATAGCTTAGGTCAAGTTTCACGGAGCCCGAAAGATCTGTAGATGAATTCAAATGTCTGTTCAGCATTCGATATCTGGTAATAACATTTTTCTGCATCGTCAAATATTACCAAATACCGCACAAGCATGTCTCTAAGTAAAGTGACATCTATGAGCTGCTCATCATGGAGTCAGTGTCCTTCAGATCGAACGTGGCATCCATAATCAAAGATTCCGCACTTATATGAGACCAGTACTAATTCCTACAAAAACAGCAAGCTTCTAGGGATGAAGCATCAATTTATGTTCGTATTTAGCGCAATGCCCTAGTCATTCCTGTGGACTGAGAATGACATCAATGTATACACACGCAACACAATGTTTGCTTTGTTTATATATATATATATATATTATTTACCTGCGAAACTGAATGGGACCGAGCACCTACCGCGGGTTTTCAAAAGTTCTTTTCATGTTTACCATTATATAGCTATTGCAATTTTAAAACTCTATTCACCTTCATAAGGGTTCAAATTGCACGCATATCGGATATTACCCAGTAACTTTTAAAGTGACACCTGATCTAAAGTATTGCGCGAATACATGCGAGACAACTGCATTTCCAGTGGCAATGGTTTTAACCACATTTTTGTGAATATCTGTATCAAACATCATACAGAATTATGTATTATAAACCCAAGCTATGACGTACCAATTAGGTTTACTGACAAGATGTGTCCAATAATACAGGTTCACACAACGCGATGGTTGTAGCTTATGTGAAGTTGTTTACCTCGGCACGTTTAATGAAGTAGCAACTTCTTAGTAATATGGGTAAGTTAAAGAGCCATAAGAGCAGTATTCATCTATGTTGCAACTACTTTGTTAGATTAAACCGAGATAAATGGCGCCCGCAATGGCTGCGGTCAGTAAGAGTATGATTATGAAGCTTTTCCCTGAATAACTTGTTTGTCGCTATGGATGAAACAAACGTCACATGTATTTAAAGTAACGGCAGTCAGCAGTGTATTTGGGTGTTGCACCAAATTTTACGCATTTCAGGTAATGGCAAAAGCTGCATTTAATAGTCTATAGGCAAACGCAGTGGTTTCGCATTACTTGCCTAGTGGCTTACACACTGAGGACTGATTCAACCTATACTTAGGAGTGATTGCCGTGTAAGGCGGCACACATCAAGTTCATAAGTGCACACCGTACTTAATAAAGTCATAACGGATTATAGCAAAATCGTCTCCGGTGTTTTATCCTAGGTAGAATGCAGTCACTGCTATACACGGAAACAACTCACCGTAGAACGCCAGCATTTATGTCTGTTTTTTCAATATACCTGACTCCCACAACTTCATAACTTTAGACAGCTTAGCTTCGAATAATATACCAGGTAATTGTTCCTGCATATTCTAAGTTTCCGAGACATGGGTAATCTCCACTCATCCCTCTAACCGTATGTGAGTATTTTATAGGCTGCCCCAAGCCAGCACTGCATTTACAGCAAAATAAATACGGTTAATCTGACGGGAGAATGCCGATTGGCGTTCATTTACCTACCGTGGCCCGCTTATGATGAACGCCGGTCATTTACGATGGTTGTCTCCAATATCCAATAGCCATCCAACGTTTAGCGAAATTCGCAACATGCTACTGCGCGTGCAGAGACATGAATTTTCTGTCACCTTAGTGGTGCGGACGTGTGAAGTTCTCGGCAGGTGAGTGATTTAGTGCAGGGCTCAGCTGAGAAAAAGCCTAACCTCTAAAGACACACTGACATGAGGCTGTTGATCAGCGAGCGAGCCACAACGTGTTTCCGGCTGTCAGCTAACTTTGCGCTGAGTGCTGAAGGTCATGGCCAACCGTAGGCGTTGGAGCGATCGATGGTTATCTCTGTGTGTCTCGCTGGCTAGGCGACGAAGTCGGCTTAGGCGACCGCAACTGCAACGCGCATGTGCGCACGTGATGGCAGCTCAGCTGACGACGAGGTTAGACATTGCAAGTTTTTCACTTCTATTGAATCACAGGTAATGGAGCACGAGCAGACAATGCATTCGGGAGCACGTAACTTTCCTGTTACTCAGCGCGCGATGATTATTTGGCTGTACGGTGAATGCGGTTTAAACGCCGCATCAGCTTCAAGAAAATGCAATGCAATGAACGCAGGAATGCGTTCCCTCATTGCCCGGTATTTGCTTAAACTAGCGAGGAATTTCGAGCAAACTGGTAGTGTGTGTGACATGAAGAGCACCGAAACGCCTCGCATCACCACGGACGACTGTTCAGCTTGCGCTGTAGTCCGTGAAGTGTAAAATGTCCCGATCTCAGCATTCGTCGGATCGCACAGCACTGTGACACGACCCGATATGCAGTTCACCGGATATCACTGGAACGAACATTTCGGAGATTCCATGAAATTCAAGTGAAGGTTTTAAACCCATGCGATCCGGAGAAGCGGCGTGAATTTTACCATTGCTTTCCGGATCATGGGGATATTCGTTCTGTTACCTTTACAGTTGAGGCATTGTTTCATCTTCATGGAACCATAAAACATTAACCGTTTGGCTACCAGTAACCCACGAAAATTTACCGCATCACGTATGCACCACATTGTGAATTTGATGGTTTGGTCCGGGTTAACAAGCCAGCAAATCTTGGGCCCAGATATCTCTCCCGGAAATGTGACCGGTAGGTTGTTTTGAAGTAGTAAAGCCTTTTCTTTTCCTAACACCATGGTATTTAGAAATGCTGGATACATTGGTGCCTCCCCAGTTGTAGGCTGAAGAAGAATGCAGTACTATTTGGTGGCAGAAGGATGGTGCACTGCATATTCTGCTAAAACGGTACGTGCTTACCTCACCGATAAATTTGGCCACCATTGGATTGGACGCGGTGGACCAATGGAGTGGCCGGTTCGCTCACCAGATTTGAACCCCATGGACTTTTTTCTGTTGTTATCTG